>MUHK01003125.1:6194-19482 GCA_002151225.1 Paramoeba pemaquidensis
GACTGTTCCACACAAAAGGTGAAAATCACTCACAATCCATCATTGAAACAGGGCTGAAATCACCTTCTCCAACCCCCAACTATCTACAAAAAAAAGAAGAGAAAGAGAAAGAAAGAAAGAAAGTGGATGTGGCAAATATGGAGGCCTATCTTGCATCGGAAAAAACCAAGATAAGTACTATGCATTCGCTTATAATTTCTGCAAACCAACTGTTGAGATAGCAGCCTCTCTTTCTTCAAGAAAACCTCCAAGACTGTTCCACACAAAAGGTGAAAATCACTCACAATCCATCATTGAAACAGGGCTGAAATCACCTTCTCCAACCCCCAACTATCTACAAAAAAAAGAAGAGAAAGAGAAAGAAAGAAAGAAAGTGGATGTGGCAAATATGGAGGCCTATCTTGCATCGGAAAAAACCAAGATAAGTACTATGCATTCGCTTATAATTTCTGCAAACCAACTGTTGGGATGGCAGCCTCTCTTTCTTGAAGAAAACCTCCAAGAAAGAATGACTGTTTCACACAAAAGGTGAAAATCACTCACAATCCATCATTGAAACAGGGCTGCAATAACCTCAAATCAAGTAATTTTTTGCTTGTGGATCCCACCGAAATAAAGAAAGAAAAGAGAGAGGGGGAAGAAAACCTCAAAAAGTTAGCACCAAATCCAGCAAGACCAACAAACTGCCTGTTGACATCCACAGCAGCAGCATTTCCGGGGATAGCTCTGTCAGTTGGACCATAAGTGATAGCATGAAATCCATCGGTTGTTGGTTCTGATTGGCATAGATATTTAGAAAGCACAGACACAGACACAGATACGCATAGACACAGACACAAACACACAAACAGAGACACAGACACCCCACACAGCCCCAGTAAAAAGAACCTGGGCCAATTCGAATCCCTTGAAAATCTCTTTCCAACAAAGACCGAATAAAAGTTGTTTTTCCCACAGAATATTGCCCCAACAACAAAACGATTGGGCGGGGTTCAAAATCTCCGTCATTGAGACCAGAATAGAAATAATCAAATCTGTATCTCTGGAGGGCAAAGGTTCAAAGAGGAAAGAGGAGTGCGGAAGAGAAAGACAAAAAACCAATTCAAGAGGCTTCACTTTTGCTTTGTAAATTCTAACAAGAGAATCCATAACTTCTTGGTTCGCTTTCTTCATTTCCAAATCAGCGTCAGACAAGAAAGCATTCACCCCCTAAGGAAGAGAAATTGTTTAGTTAAACAACGAGAAGATAAGAACATCCAGATGATGTTTACCTGACTTTTAGTTTCGCCCATTTCCTCGAAAGTCCTTTTTTTTTCGTCTTCCTTTTGTATAGCAATGTAACACCTCCAAAGAAGAGTCAGGATTCAATTATTCTGGGAAACAAAAAAAGGAAGGAAAAAGTGAAGCAAAAACAAGCGACATACATTGTGCAAACTCGAACTGGCGATTTCCCATGCCCCTTATCAGGAACAGGTCGTTTTTTGTCACTACATTCTGCACAAAAAATTTCTCCACAACGATAACAATGGTGTTTCCAGACACTATGAGGAAAGGGGGGCTGTGAGAAGGAGAGAAGAGAAGAGAAGAGAAGAGAAGAGAAGAGAAGAGAAGAGAAGAGAAGAGAAGAGAAGAGAAGGAAAGAAAAAGGGGAGAAAAGAAAAGAAAAGAAAGAAAGAAAAAGGAAAGAAAAGAAAAGAAAAGAAAAAAAAAAGAAAAAGAAAAAAAAGAAAAAAAAAAGAAAAAAAAAAGAAAAGAAAAGAAAAGAAAAGAAAAAAACTACCTCATCGTGAATGGCTTGGAACACCCAGCACAATTATCTGCAAAGTTTTCATCCGCCCAATACCCTTGGTGTTTACTGGCCATTGTTGATTTTTTCCCTCCGCCAGAGGCCTTTGCGAAAGCTCTGTGAAAAAGAAAGAAACAACAAAAAACTGTCTGTTGTGGAACACCAAACTTTGCCAACCATCTTACCGACTTCCATGAAGTTTTAATTGCTTGGAAAGAAATCCAAGAAATGTGTGGAATTTCCATACAAAAAAAAAAATGTAACACGACAAAAGAGCCATTGTCGCGCAAACACCCCCAAAGCCCCATTATTGGATTCAGTGGAGCAAAAGATCTGTCGCCCTAAAATTCCTCCCTAAAATTCCGCTCCCGCCTCTCCCTATCTCAAGCGGTCTGCAGTCTTTGAACCCAACCTCACCAGAGGAAAATGTTCAACTTCGGTGCCAAGAACAAAACCTTTCGTCCCAAGAAGAAGATCCCGAAAGACACCAAGCAGTATGAGTTGCACCAATATGCCAAGGCCACTTTGGGGAGTGGGAACTTGAAGGCTGCTGTTCAGCTCCCGCCCAAGGAAGATGTTGATGAGTGGCTGGCAGTCAACACCGTCGATTTCTTCAACCAAGTGAACCTCCTCTACGGATCCATCTCAGAGTTTTGCACCGAACAATCTTGCCCGATTATGAGCGCGGGACCCAAGTACGAGTATCATTGGGCCGATGGAGTCGAGGTGAAGAAGCCCCTCAAGGTCTCCGCTCCCGAGTACGTTGACCGTCTGATGCGCTGGATCCAGGACCAACTCGATAATGAGAAGATCTTTCCCTCCACCGTCGACATCCCTTTCCCCAAGGAATTCAAGTTGTACGTCAAGAACATCTTCCGTCGAATGTTTCGTGTCTACGCCCACATCTACCATCACCATATGGAGAAGATCAATTCTCTCGGTGAAGAAGCCCACTTAAACACCTGCTTCAAGCATTTTTACTATTTTATCGAGGAGTTTGATCTTGTCGATCGAAGAGAGATGGCCCCCCTCCAAGACCTCATCGACGCCATCACCGGCATTAAGTCTGAGCCCATCGATGACTGAAAAGGGAAGGAGGAGAAATGAGGAGAAATGAAGAGAAATGAGGAGAAATAAGGAGAAAAGGGGAGAAATGGTGAAGTGGAGAGAAATGGAGAGAAATCAGGTGAAAAGGGAGGGAAGAAGAAATGGACACATAATTGAAAGGGAAAGGTCATCGGAGAAGGGGAGGTTTAATTCGTACATTGTTGTAAGTGCCTGGGGTGTTTTCCCACTGAGAGAGGGGATTCACAGAGTGGGCAAAATAAATTCAAAAACAAATCGAGTGTTCTTCTTTTTCTGCTTTTATTTTTTATGCCAATTCGTGGGACCGCAATCGATCATATGAAAAACGCATACATTTTTTTTCATGATTTTCTCGACTTCAAATGCGTGATTTTTTTTTTTTTGATTGTTTGGTTGTTTGTGATTCAACCATTCATCTTTTATTGGTTTCCAGGGCAAAAAACAAACTTGCTCTTTCCTTCGCTCATTTCATTTGGTTTCGTTTTTTGCTTTGTTGCGCACACAAACATCATTGCAGACCACAGGCTTGATTTAGTACCCTAAATATTTTCTTTTTGCACCACTTTGTTTTTCGAGCAGGAACGTTTATCAGCAGACATGGCCGCGGAAAATAAGACCAAGCAGGAGGAAAAAAAGATGATTGGAGTGATGACCTGTTTGTTTTTGTTTTTTCCCTCCCTTCTTTTCTTTTTTTGTTGTCAACTTTTCAATAGGTGGGGGTGATTGCCCTGGATTGAATGCTGTCATTCGTGGCGTTGTTTTTCATGCAATCCAAACTTTTGGATGGCGGGTGATGGGGTTCTTTTCTCTCTCTTTTTTTTTGTTGATTTGTTGATTTCTCTGTTAAATTTCTTTTTGGACCCCTGAACCAGCTCACAATTCTTTTTTCCTCATCAGGATCGAAGACAGCATGTGTGGTTTGATCGATCTGGACTACGCCAGCCCGGACGGAAACCAAGAGCTCACTATTGCCAAGTATTTTTCTTCTCTCTCTTTTTTTTTTTATGTTCGAGCAAACCAATTTGTTCTTTCTTTTCACACTCTCATAACAGAGTGGACAACATCATCAAGGAGGGGGGGACGCTGTTGGGGTGCTCAAACAAATCTGATCCTTTCCGTTTTGCCGAAAAGCAACCTGATGGAACAAAGAAAGAGGTTAGCCATGAGAGAGGAGATCGTCAAATTTCGTCCCTTCTTCTTTTTTTTAATCCTCTTCCTTCCAAATTCCCTTGGCACACAGATCGATGTCTCCGATCGAGTGATTGCGAACTACAAAAAATTGGGATTAGCTGGTCTTGTTGTGATTGGAGGGGACGGAACCATGTTTTGAGATTTTTTTCTTTTTTTCTTTTTTTCTTTTGTTCTTGAAAAAAATCACTATCTTTTGGTGTTTGGATCTCATTCTTTCCTTTTCTTTTTTCTAGGCGTATCGCGCACAGGCTCTCCCAGCAATCAAAGGGGGAACTGAAGGTCGTTGGATGCCCGAAGACAATCGATAATGATTTGGTGGGGACAGATTTGACCTTTGGTTTTAATTCTGCTGTTCAAACCATTACAGATGCTCTCGACAAGATTCAAGACACCGCACGAAGGCAAATATTTCTCCCTTTTGGTAGTTTTTTTTTCGCTTTTTTAATCCAATTTAATTTTTTTTTTTCCCTCAGCCACGATCGTGTGATCATCGTCGAAGTGATGGGCAGAGATAGCGGGTGGTTGGCCTTGCATGGAGGAATGGCTGGACGTGCTGATGTTATCATCATCCCCGAGATCGCTTACAGTGTATTTTTCTCTCTTCTCCTCCCCCCCTCCCTGAAATTGTATCTGTTTGAGCTGACCAATGAAAAAAGGTGCAAAGTATTTTGAACAAAGTGGAGCGAAGGAATTACAGAGGGTTCCCATTCAGTGTCATCGTGATTGCTGAAGGTCTTTTCTCCTCAAATCCTTTCCTTCCTTTTTCATTTATTTTTTTACTTATCCCCCCCCCCCCCCCCNCCTTTTTTTTTTTTCTTTTTTTTCTTTTTTTGTTCGATTATCAAAAGGCGCAAAGCCAAAGCACGGTGCCAGTTCCTATTTGGGAGAGCAGCAAGCAGGAGAGATGAAAAGATATGGTGGTGCGGCCGCTCAGCTTGCCCATCTCCTCACTTCTAACTCCCACAAAGAGTTGGATGTGAGAGTGAGTGTATTGGGATACATCCAGCGAGGAGGTGGGGTTCTTTTCTTGTCTTGGCCTTTCTCTTTATTTCTTTCTCTTCTCTTGTCCAGCCTTCTATCTCTTTCTCTCTCTCTCATTTCTATTCCCCGTCTTTCATAGGTACTCCCTCTGCCTTAGATCGGGTGATTGGTACAAGGTTTGGAGTTCATGCTGTTCAACTTCTGCATGAAGAAAAGTACAACCGTTTGGTTGTTGCCAAAGGAATTGAGATTTCTGACGTCCCATTTGAGGTATTTTGAGCTCTTTTATTTTCTTTTCTTCTTTTTCTTTTTCTTTCTTTTCCATTTTTTATCATTCTCTTCTCCCACTGACTGTTTCTTCTTCAAGGAAATTACAAGTGGCCAAAAATTCGTGGATCCCAACTCAGAGATTGTCCAGGCCGCCAGGTGAGGAAAGGGCAAAGGGAAGGGGAGGGAAGGGGAGGGAAGGGAGTGCAACAATAGCGACTGACTTCTTTTGACAGGCGTTGTGGTGTTTGTTTTGGTGAGGATGTTTGAAAACTTGCAAAGCCTCAAAAGAATTTTTCTTTTTTTTTTTTTCAAAAAAAAAAGGTGGAAATAAATTTTTTCCTTTTGTGCATCCTTTTGTTCACATTCTTTTTTGGCAACCGCTTTCTCGGTTTTTTTTGGTTCTTTTTGGTTTTTTTTTGGAATCGGATACAATGAGGGCGGGGTTGGCAAGGATTCGCTTTTCTTCCCTCTCTTCTTCTTCTCTCTTTTCCTCTTCACCTTTCCTTTCTTCTTTTCCGTCCTCCTCTTGCGCTCCCCTCACCCTCGTGACTTCAAAAAAAGCTCCCCTTTTTTCTCCATTCCCCTCCCTCTCCCCCCTCCCTTTCCGAAAGTCCTCCTTTTCTACTTCATTCCCCAACAACAACAACAAAACACGAGATCCACACTCAAAAGAAGAGCTCCAGCGAGAAATTGCCCATCGCGCAACAAAATTGGGACAACCAGCCCCCCAGACCCATCCACATCTTTTTTATTCTAAAGATGAGGTAACTCCTGGGATAACAAAGGGGGAGTACAGGGAGAGGAGAGAGAGGTTGATGGGGACTTTACCCCCAAACAGCGTTGCAATTTTGTCAGGTTTGATTGTTTGTTTTGGTTTTATTTGGTTGGTTGGTTATGAATCTGGTCAACAAACCACAAACCCACCCAACCCAACCCAACCCCAGGAAACACACAAAAACTGATGTCAAATGACATCCCATATGTGTTTCATCAGCACACAGACCTTCTTTATCTCTGTGGTTTCATTGAATCAGGGGCAATCTTAGTCTTAGTGAAGGTTTTTCCTCCCTCTTTCCTTTCCACCTCTCACCCACTAACCCACCCACTTGCCCACCCACACAGGGAGAAACACAGGAGGAGATGAAAACAATTTTGTTTTGTCAAGCGAGAGAGAAAGGAAGAGAGACGTGGGATGGGATAATCACTGGACCGGAGAGGGTGGTGGAGGGGTTTGGGGTGGATGAAGCTTATCCTCATCCAGTATTTGAGAGGTGAACATTACACACAACACACGTACACACAATACACACAACAGCACACACAACAATATACAACAGCACACAAGACAGCACACCCAACAGTACACACACAATACGCACAATGTGCAGTACACAAACTGCAACAATCCACCATACACACCCAAGGAAGTTTGTTTTTGTTTTTGTTCAATTTCCTTGTTTCTCCTCCCTCCCCTTCCCTCCCAGAAAAATCAAAGAAATAATCGAAGAATCAGCGCATGTTTTCGTTGATACACCCTCAAGAATGACACAAACAGAGAAACAGTTCTTGAAGGTGTTGGAAAGAGAGCTATGGGAACAGAGTGGGAAGAAAGTGGAGAGGGAGCAGAGGGAGAAGAGGAAGGAGGAGGGGAGGGGGGAAGAGGAGGAGAGAAGAGATTGGGAGGTAGAGGATGGGGAGGCTTTGACCGGGGTTTTTCAATGGAAGCAACCTTATTCTTCGTACAAAGAAGAGGTTGCAAATTTGGTTCTTTCTCTTCGTTCTTCTTCTTCCTCCTCCTCTTCTTCTCCCAGCTCCCCCTTTTCTTCTTTTGTCTCTTCATCCTCCTCCTCCTCCTCCTCCGCTTCTTTCTCCCCTTCCTCCTCTTCCTCCTCTTCTTCCTCCTCCCCCCCCTTCTCCCTCTACCCCCTCTCTCCCCTCCTCCAAATCCTTCGTGTATTCAAATCCCCCTCCGAGGTCGACCTCCTCCGCTCAGCCTCCGCCGTCACCAACAAAGCCTTCCAATCCGCCATGCGCGCCACCCGCCCAGGCTTCTCCGAACATCAACTGATGTCCCACCTCCAGTACGTCTCCCAGATGTCTGGGGCAGAACGTCTAGCATACCCCCCAGTTGTTGCAGGGGGGGGTAATTCGCTGATTTTACACTATGTTTCGTGTGACGAGGTGTTGAGAGAGGGGGACATGGTGTTGGTGGATGGGGGGGTAGAATTGAACCATTATGTGTCGGATGTGACGAGGGTGTGGCCGGTGGGNCGCTCTTCCGATCTCTCGAAAGAGAACTACTTTGTTTTGTTTTGTTTTGTTTTGTTTTGTTTTGTTTTATTTTGTTTTGTTTTGTTTTATTTTGTTTGTTTGTTATTTATTTATTTATTTATTTATTTATTTATTTGCTTGGTTATTTGTTGATCAAATTATTGACTGGAGTTTTATCTATTTATTCATTGAGTCATTGATTCCTTCACTCATTCATTTGTTTCAGAATTTTAAATGGCGGAATGCAAGAAATTCTGCTAGGTCGCCAGTTTTTAAAATATTACCCTCATAGTACTTGCCATTATCTTGGTTTCTCTCCCTCTTCCTCCTTTCCTTTCTCCCTCCCTCCCCACCTCTTTTCCTCCTTCTGACTAGCCAAAAAAGGTATGGATGTACATGATACCCCATTGATTTCCAAAACAAAAAAAATGTCAGCAGGTGTGTGTGCTAACAAGGGGCTTTTCGAATTTTATTTCTTTTTTTCCCCTCTTTTTTGTTTTTGTTGTTATTTTTAAAATTATTCGCTGCAGGAATGGTGTTAACAATTGAACCTGGTCTTTATATCCCTTCGGATGACCCCTCTCCGTTTGTTTTTTTCTCTCTCTTCTCCTCCTTCTCTCCCTCTGACCCACCCACCCAACAGATACGCTGGAATTGGGATTCGATTGGAAGAAAATGTTTTGGTCACAAACAGGTAATTTTTTTTATTTTTATTTTTATTTATTTTTATTTTATTTTNAAAAAAAAAACAAAAAAAAACAAAAAAAAAAAAACCAAAAGACAAAAAAGGAAGCACAATTTTTTTTTCAAACGGCAGTATTGAGTACCCTTCTTTGAGTTGACCTTCATGAAGAAGACCAAGTTCTCCAAACCAAAAGGGGGGAAGAACAAAGGGAAGGGATCAGCAACCCCCTCCCAGCCAGCCGTCTCCAAGGGCATCTTTGGGGTTCCTTTGGAAGGAATCTCTCAGCACGACCCTGTTCGGGGGTGGGAGTTGCCGACTCTCATCGGGGATGCACTTCAAAGAATTCGTGTGGACATCAAACAAGAAGGGATATTTCGTCTGTCTGGGCTGAGTTCTGTTGTGAATGAACTTCGAGCGGCTTATGATAGTGGGAGTGATGTTGATCTTTCTCTGCACGAGGTTAATGATTGTTGTGGGTTGTTGAAGCTGTTTCTTCGCGAAATGCCTGAGCCTCTCTTTCCTTTTCGATTCTACAAGGCTTTTGTCTCTTTTGAAGAAGGTAACAAGAAAAGAAAAGAAACAAGAAAAGAACCAAGAAAAGAAAAGAAAAGAAAAGAAAAGAAAAGAAAAGCAAAGAAATATCTCAACTCATCCTTCGTTTTGAAACCAGATAATTTTGAAAGAGACAAAGAGTACATTAAAATCCTCTTGTCCAACCTGGCTGGGCCTCGAAAGCCTCTCTTTTTTGAGCTCTTTCGACTGCTACATGAAGTTTCTCAAGAGAGTGAACACAATTTGATGGGT
Source organism: Paramoeba pemaquidensis (assembly GCA_002151225.1). Taxonomy (NCBI): domain Eukaryota; phylum Discosea; class Flabellinia; order Dactylopodida; family Paramoebidae; genus Paramoeba; species Paramoeba pemaquidensis. The sequence continues at coordinate 15,269 of MUHK01003125.1, forward strand.
GCCTCAAATCTTGCGGTTGTCATTGGCCCGACGGTCCTGCGGGTTCGCTTTCCTTTTTCTTTTTTCCTTTTTCCTCTCTCTTCACTCTTCTCTTTCTTTCTCGAACGGCCCTCTCTCTGACACAAAGTCCAAAAAGAGTGATTCTAGCGACCTGAAAGCCCAATTAGCAGACGCAACTGCCGTCAACGAGGCGACAGCTTTGTTTATTTCCCATTTCGACGAGCTTGAAGAACCCTGCACGGAGTCTTTTCTCGCTGTCGCAGAGGCAACACAACCCCATAGCGATGAGGCCTCCGGGCTTCATTGCAAAGAAGGGGATATTTTTTTCTTAAGAAAAGAGTTGGATGATAATGCATGGCTTGCTTCTTTCAGGGGGGAAGAAGGGCAAATTCCTGCCGAAAAATTCAAGGTTTGGCAACTTCTGCCCTTTCCCCCCTTATTTCTCTTCGTTCTTGCCTTTTCCTTTCTTCTTTTGTGTAGATTTCTTGTTTTTCTAACGAAAATTTGACAGACGTTGACATTTTTACACCTTGGAAAGGGGACGCAGGTGTGTTGGGACTTAGTCCATTTTTCCATTTTTCCATTTTTCCTTTTTTCCTTTTTTTCTTTTTTTCTTTTTTTCTTTTTTCCTTTGCTTCTTTTCTTTTCTTTTTCTTTTGTCAACTTCATTCCTTATTTTCTGGTTTCATTTTCACACGCTTAGGCGCCAATCCCATCTGAGGGACCTTCCGAAAGTGATCCAGCCCCTTCTTCTTCCGAACCAGATCTTGGCCAGGATTTGGAAAAGGAGGCGGAGAGGTTGAGAAACGAAGTGGGGAGGCTTGCAAGAGAACTAGACAAGAGAGGGTATGAAGTAAAGAAGGCTCGACTATCAGGAAAAGACCAAATGGAGAAGTTGAGGAACGTAGTGGGGAGGCTAGAAAGAGAACTAGAGACGAGAGACAATGAAGTAAAGAAGGCTGAACTGTTTGGAAAAGAGAAGGCAGAAAAGTTGAAAAACGAAGTGGGAAGGCTACAAAGAAAGCTAGAGAAGACAGAGAATGAAGGAAAGAAGGCTGCACAGTTGGGAAAAGAGGAGGCGGAGGATTTGAGGAGCGAAGTGGGAAGGCTTGAAAGAGAACTGCAGAAGAAAGAAAACGAAGTAAAGAAGGCTGGACTGTTAGGAAAAGAGGAGGCGGCGGAGAAGTCAAGGGGCGAAGTGGAGAGGCTCGAAAGAGAACTACAGAAGAGAGATAACGAAGTAAAGAAGGCTGGGTTGTTAGGAAAAGAGGAGGCGGAGAAGTTGAGGAGCGACGTGGGGAGGCTCGAAAGAGAACTACAGAAGAGAGACAACGAAGTAAAGAAGGCTGGGCTGTTAGGAAAAGAGGAGGCGGAGAAGTTGCGAAATGAAGTGGAGAGGCTCGAAAGAGAACTAGAGAAGAGAAAGAACGAAGGAAAGAAGGCTGGATTGTCAGGAAAAGAGGAGGCGGAGAAGTTGAGGAACGTAGTGGGGAGGCTCGAAAGAGAACTAGAGACGAGAGACAATCAAGTAAAGAAAGCTGAATTGTCGGGAAAAGAGGAGGCGGAAAAGTTGAGAAACCAAGTGGAGAGGCTCGAAAGAGAACTAGAGACGAGAGACAATCAAGTAAAGAAGGCTGGACTGTCAGGAAAACAGGAGGCGGAGAAGTTGAGAAACCAAGTGGGGAGGCTCGAAAGAGAACTAGAGACGAGAGACAATCAAGTAAAGAAAGCTGAACTGTCGGGAAAAGAGGAGGCGGAGAAGTTAAGAAACCAAGTGGGGAGGCTCGAAAGGGAACTGGAGAAGAGAGACAATGAAGTAAAGAAGGCTGGACTGTCAGGAAAACAGGAGGCGGAGAGGTTGAGAAACCAAGTGGGGAGGCTCGAAAGAGAACTAGAGACAAGAGACAATCAAGTAAAGAAAGCTGAACTGTCGGGAAAAGAGGAGGCAGAAAAGTTGAGGAACGAAGTCGGGAGGCTGGAAAGAGAACTACAGAAGAGAGAAACGAAAGGAAAGAAGGCTGGGGTGTCGGGAAAAGAGGAGGCAGAGAAGTTTAGAAACGTAGTGGGTAGGCTAGAAAGAGAACTAGAGACGAGAGACAATGAAATCAAGAAGGCTGGACTGTTGGGAAAAGAGTTGCTGCAACAGAACGGGAAGCTGGAGGAAGAGAAGAGGATGTGGCAGGCGGAGAGACAGGAAAAGGAGGTGGCGAGGGGCAGGCTGGCCGAGGATTATGTAAGTTGGGAGAAGGGGGAAGGAGGGTGGGAGTGGGAGGGGAGAGAGAGACAGACACATATCTCATTTCTTTTCTTTCTTTTTCTTTTACAGAAACTGGCTGTTGAGGAGCTGGAAGAAATGAAGCTTCAATTCAATTTATTTAAGGTCTCTCTCTTTCTCTCTCTTAAACGACCCTCTTCTGGTTGTTGTTGTTCTTTTTTTTCTTTTTTTTCTTCTTTTTTCGTTTTCTTTTTCTTTTTTTCTCTTCCTCTTCCTCATTATTTGCTTTAAACAGGAGCTGGGGTTAACCCACCAAGAAATTAAAAAATTTAAAAACAATCACCAGAAATTGAATGAAAACTACTCAAAAGAACAAAAAAAAAATCAAGTTTTACAAGAAAAGTTGAATGAGGTGGAGATAAAAGAGGAAGCAGCTCAGGTTGGTGTGAGGGAGAGAGAGGGAGAGAGATGGAGTGAGAGGAAGAGAGAGGAAGAGAGAGGAAGAGAGAGGAAGAGAGGGAGAGAGAGGGAGAGAGAGGGAGAGAGAGGGAGAGAGGGAAAGAGAGAGGGGGAGAGAGGGAGAGAGGGAATTCCGTCCCCTCGCACCCACTTCGTCACCCACCCCCTACCCTTAGGCTCAACTGAAAGACGTTGCATCTTTTTCTTCAGCGCTAAATGTTAAGACTGAGGAACTAAAAAACGAGCAAAAGCGTGTAAATGAGTTAAAAAAGGTTCATTTACAGTCTTGATCTTGTTTTTGTTTTTGTTTTTGTTTTGTTTTTTGTTTTGATTTTGTTTTGTTTTGTTTTGTTTTTTCTTTTTTTCATTTGTTTTCCATTTCTTCCCCACCGAAAAAAAAGGATAAAGACAGATTACTCAAAGAAAATACGACTTTAGTCGATCTTTTAGAAGACCAAAAGTTAAAAACTAAACAATTTGAACTTTTGAGCTCAAATTTAAGTGCCAACTTGAAAGATTTCGAAGATGAAACAAGTAAAATCGAAGGAGATCAGGTTATTCCTATTCCTATTTCTATTTTATTGATATTTTATTTTATTTGTTTTTTCCTAATTCCTTTTTCAAAAAAAAAAAAAAAAAAAAAAAAAAAAAAAAANGGAGGGAAGGAGGGGGGAAGGAGGGAGGGAGAGAGAGAGATTCCTTACCCAAATTTACAAAAAAACACCACCAACAATACCAAAGGGCCCTCGAAGCCAGAGAAACCAAAGAAGAACTGGAAGAAATACACCATTTGTATGAAATTTCACACTTAGAAACCAGAAAATTACAAGATCATTGTGTTGTTCTTGCCAAAGAAAACCAAACTTTATGTAAAGAATCAGAAGAAAATCAGGTGAGTGAGTGGTGGGTGAGCGGGGACTGAGGGGGAGAGAAGAAGAGCAGGGGGAAACCACGGAATTTGTGAAGGGAAGAGGAAGGCAGGAGAGGGAAGAAACCAGAACAAATTACAAGATAAGATTCCCTTGTTTATGTGACTGATCACTACCACCACCAACCACCACCACCACCACCACCACCACCACTACCACCACCACCAACCACAAACAACAACAATAGTTATTTTTGGATGATGCACGAAAGAAAGTTTTACAGCTCCAAATTACGATCGATGAAAACAAAGTTCTTTATTTTTTATTTTTATTCTTTTTTGTTTTTATTCTTTCTTTTTTTTTGATTGATTATTATTTCTGTAAATCGACACTCATAAAAAATATCATTTCTAAACCCCCTCTTCTCCCCAAAAGGCAAAAAACAGCGTAATCTCACCATCTCTTCTATGGGAGCTCGAAACAGGACTAAATCGAAGAATAGAATTTGAAAAAGAAAAAAAAAACAAAAAAAGAAAAAACCTCGCTCGTCCTCCTTCCACCCCCCGAAGAGCCCTCTCCACCCCCACCGGAATCACTCGTTTTGGTTCCCCCTCCACTCCCTCCTCTTCCTCTCCCCGTCCCTCTCCTTCTGTTCTCACTCCCGTGAAAAA
>MUHK01003173.1:1577-19616 GCA_002151225.1 Paramoeba pemaquidensis
AAAAAAAAAAAAAAAAAAAAAAAAAAAAAAAAAACACATTCAAAAACCATTACTTTTTATCGATGCTGTGGTCAAAACAATAAAAGAGGGTTTGACAACCAGTTAAATAATAAATTATTCTTCTGTCTTTGCAAGACTCTTCCACCTTCTTCTTCCTTCACACATAAACTCCTTCTTTGAATCACCACCCTCTTGTCCTCAGTCTTCTTCACTGAATGATACATCTCCCTCTCTTTTTCTCCTTCTTTCCCTTGGGCTTTTTCTCCTCCTTGTCTTCCTTCTTCTTCTTCTTTTTCTTTCGATGGAAATTCGTTGGGTGATAAATTTGTTGCATCAAAAGAAAAAAACAATTGTCAATATGGTCATTTTTTTTTGCTGAAACCTATCCATTTTTTTTGAGGGAAATTATGAAAGGGGACAAAAAATAAGACAAAGAAAGAAGAAAAGAGGAAAGGAAGAAGAAAAGAATAAACCTCCACCCAGGGGCAACCTAGCGCGATGGCTTTCTTCTCTGTAACTCCCTCTTTCGCTTGGTATCTTTGTGAATGGGGTCAAAGAGAGGAGAGGGAGAGGGAGGGAGAGAAAAGAGAAGAGAGAAAGAGAAAGAGAAAGAGAAAGAGAAAGAGAAAGAGAAAGAGAAAGAGAAAGAGAAAGAGAAAGAGAAAGAGAAAGAGAAAGAGAAAGAGAAAGAGAAAGAGAAAGAGAAAGAGAAAGAGAAAGAGAAAGAGAAAGAGAAAGAAAAAGAAAAAGAAAAAGAGAAGGAGAAAGAGAAAGAGAAAGAGAAGGAGAAAGAAAAAGAAAAAGAAAAAAGAAAAAAGAAAAAAGAAAAAAGAAAAAAGAAAAAGAAAAAAGAAAAAAGAAAAAAGAAAAAAGAAAAAAAGAAAAAAGAAAAAAGAAAAGAGAAAAGAGAAAAGAGAGACAACATACTTTGACTCATCAAATTCAGCCTTATTCCCTACCAGCACCATCGGATATTTATCAGTCTCCTGAGCTTTCGTAATCGCACTCAAGTGGAAGTCAAGTTCATCAAAAGAAACAATAGAATCCACAGAATAAACCACCAAAAAACCATCTGCTCTTCTTAAGGAAGCATCTCTCATTTGGGCATACTCTTCCCTTTTTGGGAGAGGGTGATGAAGAGAGAGAGGGTGAGTGAGTGGGGGTGGATTGAGTAGAAGGTCAAATGGATTATCTTGGAAGAGAAGGAGAGGGGAATATAGAGATGAAGAAGAAACCCCTACCTCCCAGAAGTATCTGTGATCTCCAAAGTGTACTCCGCCCCTTCATAATTCATCATTGTGGAATAAGAATTTTCAATGGTGGGTTCATACTCATCAGTAAACTTGTCCGCCACAAAACGATACACAATCGCTGTCTTCCCTACCCCCCCACTCCCAACCACAGCGATCTGGGTTGGGTCAGCCATCAATCAACTTCCCACCAAGTTTTTTGTGAAGTTGTTTGGGGAGATTTTTTTGGAAACAAGAAAAAAAAAAAAGAAAATGTTTTCTTTTTCCGTTTTGGCCCGTTCCTACTCACGCTCAAAAAAATTATGAGAAACTTCCGACCCTCGGGGAAAAGGTCCTTTTTTTGCTGCCCAACCCCACACTCCCCTTTCCTTTCTTTTTGATGGGGCCATAACGGTTTCTCAATCGTTTTTTTTTGAGTGACAAGAAAAGAATTGTCCCACAGGAGATTGAAGCTCAATTGAAGGACTTTTAGAGGGTGTTGTCTGAAGAGTAGCATATTCGACAACAAATCCAACCACACCCCACCAAAGACCATCCCAAATGCTCTGGGACAAAACCAGTTTCCTACTCAGTGGGGCCGAGAAGCGGAGGATGCAGATGTCCTCATACAATCCATGTACAGGAGGGCGCCGAGGGAGTGGGGGTGATCAACCATATTGTGGAAGATAGGGTTTCTTCAAGAAACCCTATCAAACCCGGGATGATCCCCAACACCGACATTCCTTGGTGGATTAGAACGTTCCCGAGGCTTTTAAGAATATGCATTTTTTTGTTCTATTATATTCAATGCAAGGGCGGAGGAAAGGGTGAATGGGCCTGAAAGTGGGAGTTGGACAGAAACCACCAACAAACACAAACAATAAGCGCCCCTTGTTCTTTTTAAATAATCCAGACCCGACCCACCGCACAAAAATTTATGTAAAATTTCCTACCCCGTTTATGTGTTATTTTTTCTGTTTTCATTTGGCGTTGGGGACAAAGAAGAACCAAAAAGTATCGCCCAAGCGAATATTAGTTATTTACAATAAAAAATTTAAAATTAATACGCCTTCCTTCCTCTCTCCTCCCTCTCCCTCTCCCCTCTCTTCCCCAACTATTCTCTTTGATGGAGGCTTGAATGGAACATTTAAAATTTGAAAGAAAAATATGAATGAATAACCTCCTATCCCTCCAAATCAGAGGGAAGAAATGTTTGAGTTCATTTTGAGTCTCCGGAGATAAAGAAGAAAAAAAGACAAAAACTTGAACGGACAAAAATGTCCAAATAATTATTTTAATGTGGGCTTTTTTTCTTCTCACCCCCTTCTCTCTTGTTCTTATCTCTCATCCATTTTAACAACTACACGCAACTTCATTGTCTCCATCTTCTTAAACTTTGAATCATACCATTTCTCGGTTGGCTTCTTCAACTTCCCCCTTTCAAGCGCTTTAATTTCCTTCATGTTCATCTTCTCTGCCGCTTTTTCAAGCTTCCGAGCCAGACGATCTGCAAACTTTTCCTCCTTGTGCAACTCTTTGTGCAACTCCTTCTCCACCCCCCTCTCTTGCATTTCTACCTCCCTTTCTATCGCCCTTTCTTGCACTTCTTTCTCCTTCGCCAGCATCTTCTCTTGTTTCATTATCATCCTCTCTTGCAACAACTTTTCTTTCTCCATCATCTTCTCAGCCTCCCTTTTTTCTTTCTCAAGCCTCTTTTGGTCTTCTCTCTCAAGCCTCATCTTCATTTTCTCCGCCCTCCTCATTTCTCTTGCATTCTCTCTTTCGATCTTGTGCTGGATTCTGTGTTGTCTGAATTCTTCTTTTTCTTTGAAGGTGAGAACTTTTCCATATCTTTTGATATCCTGCTGGGTTTCCCTGAAGGAGCAAAAGAAGAGAAAGGAAGGAAGAAGTCAGACAACTGTCACAGATGAAAACAAGAAAGAAGAGGAAAGGGGATGAAGAACAAGGGCTAAAAAAAAAAAAAAAAAAGGAAAAGAAAAAATGGTAATAAAAAAAAACTTTTCTCTCCGTGCTGCCTTCTCTTCCGCAGTCTCTTCTGCAGGAACAACAGGACGATTGGGGAGAAGGAGACTGGGGGGGGCATATTGCTCCCAAAGATTTTGTTGGAAAGTGTTGTTGATAATGACATGCCAGGGCTTGCTCTTTCCCTATGGAGAGAGGTGGAGGATCAAAAGGGGAGGGAGAAGGTCAGAAAGAAAACAGAAATGACAATAAATAACACAGGAAAAATACCGTGTAATGCACAATCCCAACCTTCCGAGAACTATATTCATCAACACAATTCCTTGCCTGGCTATCCCACTCCTCCCCAACGACAGAATATTTCAAAAGAGGGGGGTAATTTTGTGATTCCTCTGTTTCGATGAGCTTTGTGTGCTCCGGGACGAAAGAGAGGAGGAGAGGAGGCTGGGATCCTGATTGGAGAAAATAAGAAAATAAGAAAAAAGAGAGAAAATTTTGAATTAATTTTTTTATAAAATCCCAAAGAGAAGAAAAAGAGAAGGGACAAACCCAGTCGGTAGATTGGATGGGCTGTGCGAATTTTCAGCCACTGAAGGAGGTGGGAGAGAGCATTTCTTTGAATCCAACAATCAATATCAATCACCAACATTCCTGAAAAAAAAATATAATGTCAAAATAAAAAAAGAGGAAGAGGAAGGGAGAAGGGAAGGGGAAGAGAACAAGACCTGCATTGAAAGACAAATTCATTTCAGGAGGGATCCCAAGTTGTTCTAAAGTCTGGAAAGAGAGAAGAAAAGGAAAAAAATCAATAAAAATAACCAAACATTATTTTCGAACTTAGCCAAGAGAAAAAATAAAAGAACACACAACTAGAGCCACACCACAATAATAACACAACAAAGATGTACAATAATAGCCAAATCAAATAACCTTTGCTGAATCATCTTCAGGTCCAAGAGAATCGAAGAGGGTGGGGTCTTCTCTTGCTGCAGCAGCCATACACACACCTTTCTCTGTTCCCAAACGGGGTCCCACCTCATGCATCAAAATCAGTGGGTCTCTCTTGACAATCATATCGCAATCCAAGTACAAAAATTGCTTTGGTTTTTGTGAAAAAAGGTCGTTGTTGTTGTTGTTGTTGTTTTTGTTGTTGTTGTTGTTGTCGCCGTCGTCATCGTTGTTGTGGTTGTTGTTGTCGTTGTTGTCGTCAATGTTGTTGTTGTTGTTGTTGTTGTTGTTGTTGTCATTGTCGTCGTCGTCGTTATTGTTGTTGAAAAAAGAGGAGGAATCGATAATGGAGGGAATGTAGTAGCGAATGTAGTTGTGCTGATCTGTCGACAATTTGTGAATCCGATTCAGATCTTCGCGACTGTGTGAAACAGAAGCCAGGCCCTGAACCGTTTTGTTGTGTTGCTCCGCCAAATATCTTTGCTCGATCAGGGGGAGGAGACGAGTTAAATCTTCTTCATCCTGGTAATAGAGGATTCTGGCGAGTAATATATGAGATGGAGGGGAGAGAAAAAGAAAGAAAAAGGAGAGGGGAACTTGATATTCTTTCTCGGAAACTTGCTTTCAGGAGAAGATAACGCTTCTGCCATCTCTCTATCGCCTCCTATTTTTTCAAACATCCACACACGAACGAACTCAGAATTGGAGTTGGCATGAAGGCTGTTTAGAAGAGCGATGGTAGCGATCTACAATGAAAGACAGACAGAGAAGGGGAGAAAAGGGAGGGAGAGAGGGAGAGGGGAGAGGTGGAGATGAGAGAGAGAAAAAAGAGGAAACAAGCAAATAAAAGAGGAAGAGAGAGAAGAGGCAAACCTTGTAAGAGCTAGGACAAGCAACCACAACATCCAAAACCTCCCCCTCCTCCCACTCCGCAAACATCGCCACTTCCTCCTCCCTCCAATACCCCACCCCCACCAACAAAACCAAACAAACACCAGAAACAAGCAAGAGAAGGAAATTTGTCTTCCTCCCAGAAGAATCCTCTGGGAATGGAAGAACCCCCATCGCCCTTTGTGGAAGAACCCGATTGAACTGCCGTTGGTTTTGGATAGCACAAGAAAAATGGGACGACTCTCTGTGGAAAGCGGGTGATCGATCCCGTTATTTTCCCAAAAATCCATCGTTTCTGGGAGAAGATTTTAAAATTCGGCGGGTGGTGTAAAATGCTCTAAATGGCTTTCTGTTGATGAGGGTAAAAATGGGGTAATAAAATGAGTTTCACAAAAATCTCACGCACACACAGCAGTCATTTATTTTTTGTGCTCAAAAGTGAGCTGGAGCTGTGGTAGTCAGAAATCTGTTGTTATTGTTTGATCAAGAAGAAGAAGAAAAAGATGATTACCCCCACTGAGCACCATGCTGTTTCAATTTGTGTGTCCCTTTTCCCTCTTTTTTAAAAACTTTCTTTTTTAAAAACTTTCTTTTTATTTCTTTGTTGTTTACATTGTTGTAAACACTTTCACACACAACAATGCTGGTGAAATTAAAATTTACTTAAATAAAGGGAGAAAAAGAAAACAGGAAAAGAGAGCAGGTCCCAAAACCAACGCCAAACTCAAGAGAAATCAAGGGCTTTACTAGCCCCACTCGCGCCAGCACCACACCGCTTCCTAAGGTTCACCTGAGCCTGCTCCCGAACCTTCTGCTTCTCCTCTTTGAACCCTGTGTTTCCTTCGGAGAAGAAGCATTTAATTACACCAACCACAGGAGATGCAATCGATTTTGATGAAACGAGGAATGCACGCCCACTCACACCACAACCCAAATTCTCCCAGACATAAAAATTCGATGTGTTTTCGTATGGAAATCCTCCAAATTCCATATCCGCCAGCCTCACACCTGGATTTATCGAGCGCCATCGGAACCCACAAATGTTGTTTCCCACCTCTGCAACAAAACCATAAACGCCGAATTCTGCACCATCACGTGTAGAATACATCTGGTTAAATACAGAGACAAACAATTTCCGTGGCGCAGACTCTGAGACATCAACAGATTTTACTCCGTTCGTCTTTTTCGTGGGTTGGAACATTGTGACCTTTGCTCTGGGCTGGTGATCGAGGTGGGCTGTTCTTCTCCGTGGGTTTGGAGGATTGGGGAACGACAGGAGTGACCGGCTGAAGGTCATTCATGTCACGCCTCATTGGAGAAGAAGACGAAGAAGACGAAGAAGATGAAGAAGATGAAGACGAAGAAGACGAAGACGAAGATGAAGACGAAGAAGACAAAGAAGACAAAGAAGATGAAGACGAAAAGGGATCCAACGAACAGACATACCAGTCGGAGTAACGCGTCAGCACCCCAACAACTGTCTCAAGATTGTAGGTTGACTTCAAAAACATCATGTAGTCGAACAATTCCCCGAAAATTCTCGAGGATTCCATGACATTCGAGCCGTCGGGCTTTTTAACTTCGACCACACCAACAGGGAGTCCACTCGTGCCTCGAAGAACCAAGAAGTCTGTTCTGTAACTACTCGAGATCGAGACCTCTCCAGACAACTCCAAAAGAAGGGAAGAAGCATGGATTGCATCATCAAGGATGTTCCGGACAAAGTGCCCAACGTCACTCTCTGTATTAATCTTGAACGGTGTGTTAGTGCGATTGTATTTTTCCCATTCTCTCGAGTTAACACGAAAGGTCTCCGTCAACAAGGGAAAGGTAGCTTCTTCGAGAACGACGTCTTCATGATTGCTGGGGACAGATGAACCACTGTTTCCGCTGAACCGACCCATTTCGAACGAGGGAACTCCTTTGAGAAAACAATCTGATGCCCAAATGAGAAAGGGACAAAAACAACAACAACAACAACAACAACAACAACAACAACAACAACAACAACAACAACAACAACAACAACAACAACAACAACAACAACAACAACAACAACAGGGAGAACAAACCAGCAGAAGGCTCAGTGCCTGGCAAAGTTCGAATCTCATACCTCTGCCCTCCTTGTAATTGGAACTTTTGGGGTCCCTTCTCTTAAGAGAAGAAGCGTGAACTGATCGAATGTTTGACCAAATTGTTGTGTGAGAGTGTTGCCAGGATCGAAAGCCACAGCGCCACCCTCCTTTCCCTGCACGTGAATCAAAACCTCCTGAAGAAAAAAGTGAGACTTTTTTCAACCAACCCGTCGGAAGAGAATAAAAAAAATTATTTTACTTTTGGATTAATAATGTGACTCACTCATCAGAGGATAATTTAAATTGTTTTTTGAGTTTGTCAATAAATTGAATAAATTGGAAGAGTTTCACTCATTCTAAATCCTCGGAGTGAGTGAATTGGGTCTCTATTTTCAAATTGAAAAAAAGTGTTTCACTAAAAAATGTTTTTGAAATCTCTTTTTCCAAAGTAGCGAGTGAGATCATTGTCTGTAATCTCTTCTTTTATTTGTTGTTGAAGTTTTTGTTTGTTGGGATTTTTTAAATGATTTAAATAATGTTGGAGATGAAACTTTTTTCCCATTTGTAGAAAATAGTGAGAAAATGGTTTATTTTGATTGTTCGGGTTTTGTTTTGTTTTCGTTTTGGGTGGTGTGTGATGGCAGACACCTGCAGGTTGGTTGTTGTGTTGTTGGTTTTTTACTTGTTGAATTATTGTTTTAATTTTCTTGTGTTATAGAATGATGAATTTTATGAATTGGAGGTCACACAAGAATTATATGGAATAATCCAAGACTGCCATTGTGTCAATTGTGGAGATCCTCTGGTTGTTTGTCATCCAGGTCTTGTGCCTCCCTTCACACTCCGAATTCAGAAAAAAGATATACGTGCGACCGGATGCATTCGTTGTTCAGATGTAAGTTGTACAGATGGGATGTGGAATGGTTCTCCATAGAAAGACCGTTGCGCATGTTTTAGAGGCATTGCGTGAGAAATCGTGTTTTGAATCATTTTGGGCGTTTTGGGAGTGTTTTTGGAGCCTTTTTGGAGAATTTTTCCCAAAAATCTCACGGCGAGCTTTCGACGGTTTTGCGAAAAGAGGAGAGGAAGAAAGAAAGCAAGAAAGTGAGAGGGGAAAAAAAGAAAGATGAAGCTTTTGTTGAAAAAGATCAGTGAGAAGGATGGGTCTGGGTCTGTGGCATTGATGGCCCAGGATGCTGAGGATTTGTGGCATCTTTATCAGTTGATTACTGTTGGCGATGAGGTGACGATGAAGACTGTGAGAAGGGTACAGAAAGAATCTGCTATTTCTGTTGATAGCGAGGTTTGTTGGGGGTTTGGGGGTTTGTTTGGGGGTTTGGGGGTTAGAGATTTTGTTTGGGGGACTTGGGGACTTGGGGGTTTGGTTTTGGTTTTGGTTTTGGTTTTGGTTTTAGTTTTGGTGGCTCACCTTTCTCACAGAAAAAGAGTATTACTTTGACAATTCGAGTTATTTCTGTAGACTTTAACCCTGGAGCTGAGGTTTCCTCTTGTTTCTTCTTTTCCTCTTCTTTTTCTCTCATTTCTTCTCCTGTGTTGTTCCTTTCAAATTAATTTATTTTTGAACAGGTAATGAGAGTGAATGGGAGAAACTCAAGAGAAAATCAGTATGTCAAAATGGATGCTTTCCACAATTTCTCCCTCGAACCACACAAAAAAGTCACCATTACGAAGGTTTTTAACCATCACCATCCACCACCATCACCATCACCACTATCACTATCACTATTACTATCACTATTACTATCACTATTACTATCACTATCACTATCACTAACACTATTACTATCACTAACACTATTACTATCACTATCACTATCACTATCACTATCACTATTACTATCACTATCACTATCACTATCACTATCACTATTACTATCACTATCACTATCACTATCACTATCACTATCACTATCACTATCACTATCACTATCACTGTCACCATCACCATCACCATCACTATCACTGTTACCATTACCATCACCATCACCATCACCATCACCATCACTATCACCATCACCATCACCATTACCATTACCATTACCATTACCATTACCATCACCATCACCATCACCATCACCATCACCATCACCATCACCATCACTATTCCACTATCACTGTCATCACCATTACCATTACCATTACCATCACCATCACCATCACCATCACCATCACCATCACCACCACCACCACCCTAATCGTAATCCTAACAAACTAATTCCCAGGAATATTGGGATGAGGTTGCTCTTAATCGAATTGAAGAGTCTTGCAACCCCGACAGAAGTGCTGACACTGCTGTTGTTATCATGGAAGAGGTTTTTTTTCTTTTTTTTTTTTTTTGTTCATTTTTTTTCTTTTTCTTTTCTTTTCTTTTCTTTCTTTCCTTCTTTGATGTTTTTAATTACATTGGTCCTTTCTTTTTCTTTCTTAGGGACTCGCCAGTGTGTGCCTCATTACCCCCAACATGACCCTCGTCAAAAGTACAATCGAAGTTAATATCCCAGGTATTTTCTTTTTCTTTCTTTCTTTCTTTCTTTTTTCCTTTTCTTCTTTCCTCTAAAAAGAGAATTTTTCTCATAAAAACATACCCTTTTACGCTTAAATCTGGAAACAGGAAAAAGGAAAGGGAGAGAGACAGGACACTCAAAAGCTCTCAACAAATTTTATGAGCAAATTTACAAGGTTGGGAGCCTTTCCTTTCTTTGTTTGGTTGAATGGCTTTGGTTTGGTTTGGTGGTTTTGGTTTGGTTTGGTCGTTTTGGTTTGGTTTGGTTTGGTTTGGTTTGATTTGGTGGCTTTGGTTTGGTTTGGTTTGGTTTGGTTTGGTGATTTGGTGGCAGGCTGATTGGTTGATTGGTTGTTTCTTTGTTTCCCTTGATCTTTCTCATCCCCCTCCAGGCTGTTCAAATCCTTGACTTTCGAGTTGTGAAGTGCGTAGTCTTAGCATCTCCTGGGTTTGTTCGAGACAATTGCTACAAATATCTCATGGATCAAGCTGTTCGCCATGATAATAGGGTGTGTGTGTGTTAGTGTTAGTGGTGGTGAGAGTGATAGTGTCTGGTGAGATGGGGGTGGTCTTATTTGGTTTTATGGGGCTTTGACATTCTCTCCCCCTCCCTCTTTCTCTTCCTCTTCCTCTCTCTCTTCTCTCTCGTTCTAGCCACTGATTGAAAATAAAGGGAAATTTATCATGGTCCATTCCTCTAGCGGCCATCGACATGCTCTTAAAGAGGTTACCTATTTGTGTGTGTGTGTGTGTGTGTGTGTGTCTATGTGTGTGTTTGTCTCATTCTTTCTCCAAAGGTCCTCGCTGATCCTGCGGTAGCTGCTCTCATGAATGACACCAAAGCAGGTCTCCTTTCTCTTCTCCTCCCCCCTCCTCTCCCCCCTCCCTCTCAACACCCTTCTTTCCCCCTTTTTTTCTTCCTTGTATCTCTTCTTCATTTTCTAGCAAAGGAAGTGAAAGCGCTCAATGAGTTGTTTGCCATGTTAAAAGATGACCCAGATAGGGCCACCTACGGGCCTGGGCATGTCGAGCGGGTGTCTGAGTTAGGTGCAATTGACTCGCTTCTGATTCTCGGTTTCTTATTTTTCTTGTTCTTATTGTATTGATGCATATGATTTACTTATTTCTTGCAGACGATTTGTTTCGGTCTTGTGATGTGAAAACAAGGAAAAAATACATTGAGGTTTTCGAATAGGGAGGAAAAGACAGAGAGAAAGAGGGTGGAACGCAGTGTTAAATGGTTCCTACTTACACTTTTTTTTCAGTTGATGGATTCAGTGAAAGAAACAAATGGTCAAGTGTTTATTTTTTCTGCTCAACATGTTTCTGGGTTTGTGAAAATTGCTGTAGTTTCGTCACAATTTTTTCTTCTCTTTTCTTCTCTAACCACAAACAAAAAAACAGAGCTGCTTTGAAAAATTTTACAGGAATTGCTGCCACTCTTCGGTTCCCTGTCCATGATGAGGAGTTCGAGGATGATGAAGATGAGAATGATTTTGACTTTAGTGACGAAGAAGGAGGACCACGAACACCTCTCGCTGCTTCTTGAATAAGTGTTCAATGATTGTGATGTTGAATGTATTTAGAAGGAGGTTTTGGGGTTTATTTTTTGGGGATGAAGAATTCTTGTTGACCCCTTGGATTTTTGAATTTTGTGACAGGAGAACACCAAAAGTTCTCGTTACTTAAACATCTTGGTGTTGATGTGATGATAGTATGTAAATATTTGAAGCCTGTAGCTTTTTGGGAACGAGAAAATAAAAAGAGGAAGTTTGCAATTTTTTTTTTTTTTTTTTTTTCGTTTAGTCCTTTTTTTTCAAGGTTTTACATTTTTTTCTTTTTTTTTTCTTTTTTTTTTCTTTCTTTTTCTTTTCTTTTTTTTCTGTTGACTCTATTTACAACACCTCTGCCACAACCAAAGCAAAGGCTCTGTCTTTTTTTGATCAATTAAAAACTTTCCATCTCTCGTATTCTCTCATCTCCTTCATAACATCCACACCCTTTCAACCAACCACACACACCTCACTGAATCGCATTCCCAAGCATCAATTGCAATTTCCTAAACTCAGTCCAAACAGGAGCCGGAGCAGGAGGAGGAATAGACCCCCCTGGAGGAGGTGGGGTCGTTGCACTTGTTGAAAGATAATGTGCCCGACCCAACAAACAATCCACAAACGAGGTATTCTGAGAGAATTTGAACAATCGGATTCGCTGAAGTGGGGCGTGAGTTGGGGAGGCAAGCAAAATTCCCAAAGAGTGATTGATAAACTGAAGAGGAAAGTGCTGGATGATGAGTCGATTCACAGAATCAGCCAAAACAGACTCCCCACTCGCCTCACAACTGTCCAAAAAAACCACCACATTTCGGAACAGTGTAAACATCACCACCGCAGCAGTGTTGAGAGGGAGGTGGGGGAGACACCGAGCGATAAGCCTCTGCCCTTTTCGAACCGCCACAATGTCCATCAAATATTTGTCCGCATCGCCCCAAAATTTCGGAAATTTCCCAGAAAAGGGAGGGGCGGACTGAGGGGGTGGCTGGTCCACCCGAAGAAGCCTCATCAACTCCTTCATCGCCACTTCTTTCTTCTCTTGGTTCTTCTTCTCTTGTCCTTCCAACATCCCTTTTGGAAGCGTCAAATCCTCCAACACCATCAACTCACAAAACATATCCTCAATCGCCAAAGCCAACCCCCTCTCCCGAAATCCACCTCTCTTCTCCCCTTCCTCCCCCTCCTTCGCCATAGATTTGTAAGGAGTCGAATCCCCCACCCCTCCTTCAACCACCAATTTCAACAAAAGCCGAGGAGCACGAGAGGAACTTGGCGCAAACTTTCCGAGAGCATTTTCCAATGGATCAGGCTCACCTTCTTTCCTCTTCCTCCTCTCCACGGCTGGGTAGAAATCGTAGATGGGGGAGTGGGAGAGAAGGAGGTCGGGAGGCATGGTGGCCAAGAGCTTTTTGTCGAATAAGAATTTGGTTACTTTTTGGTAGTAAAAATCCTGGGAGGGGTTCGAATAAGAAAATAGGAAATAGGAAATAGGGAGAAAGGGGAATCAAAAAAAAAACAAAAAAGACTTGACAAGAAAGGAGAGAAAAGAAGCAAAAGAAAAAAGAAAAAGAAACCTCTGTGTATGGATTTCCCCCAGCAGCGACAGTTTGAAATCGACCAGTTCGGAGAACCAAATCAATGTCATCAACATTCATCAAAGCAAAAGAAGGGCCCTATTTGTAAAAAAGAAGAAAAGGGGGAAGAGAGAGGGTGAGGGGAAGAAAATAAGAGGAAGGAGGGATGGGAAGTGGTAACCTCGTACATAAATCTGGTCCCTCTTGGAGGGTACGCATATTTCTTTGGTGTTTTTCTCTCTTTTTTTTGTTGGTTGTCTTCTTCGTGTGCACGTTGCTTTGGTTGTGGGTTTCTTAATATTTGAATTGGACTAAAGTCACCTTTGAATTGTGTTGCTTTTGGGGGTGCTGGAGCTGTTGTTGTGGTTGTGGTTGTTGTGGTCGTGGTCGTAGTTATGATTGTTGAAGCTGCTGGAGGTGGGACTATGTGTTGTTGCTGGACTGGTTGCTGTGGTTGTTGAGCTTGCTGCTGCAGTTGTTGTGGTGGTGGCTGTTGTAGTTGTTGTTGTGGCTGTTGTGGTTGTTGTGGTGGTTGTTGTGGTGGTTGTTGTGGTTGTTGTGGTGGTTGTTGTGATGGTTGTTGTGATGGTTGTTGTTGTTGTTGTGGCGGTGGCTGTTGTTGTGGTTGTGGTTGTTGTTGTTGCGGTGGCTGACCCCCCTTTTCAAGATCCTCCAATGTAAACACACCAGCACGGCGAGGAGGAGGGGGCATCTGTTGCCCTGCCATTTGCTGTTGTTGAGGGAATTGAAACTGCTGCTGAAACCCTTTAGGCAACTGCTGCTGTTGTTGTTGTTGTGGCTGTTGTTGTTGTTGTTGTTGCGCGGGGAATTGCTGGGGGAACTGCTGGGGGTGTTGGGCTGGCTGCTGGAAACCTGGTGGGAGTCGCTGCTGCTGTTGTTGCTGTGGTTGTTGTGGTTGTTGCGCAGCAGTGGGGGAAGAAAACTCACCAGGAGCGGGACCTGCAAGGTTTGGTATAAGAAAGAGATACAGGGATGGGGAAGTGGAGATGGTTGTTATTGAGGGCCAATTCCATTACCTGTGGGTCGAACAGGGGAATAACTCCAGATATTGCCAGCGGAAGGGGCTTTGAAGGCATAGGGGTCATCGTCGGCAGTGGAGGTGAGGTTTAAAAGATCGTTTTCCAAATCTTCATCAAAATCAAACTCATCGCCTAGAGGGAGAGGGTCAACGCAATGAAGTTTTGACTCTTTTTCTTTTTTTTCTCTTTTTTTCTTTTTTTTTCTCTTTTTTCTCTTATTCTTTTGCAATTGTTACCTGATCCACCCCCCACAATCTGTCCATCCTTTCCCATCAAAAGCCCTTCATCTTGACTTCCCTCGTCATTACTGTCATTCTCGTATCCCCCACCTCCAAAAAACCCACCCTCCTGCTTCATGGACTCCCCACTCCACGCAGGTTCTGTCTCTTTGAACTGATATTGGGCAAAACCTTCATCCCCCCCAAAATCCCCCCCTAACTCTCCAAAGGCCTCCTCGTCCTCCAACGCTTGTCCATCATAACCATCTTCCAACCCTCCCAACTCTTCATCCAATCCTCCCAGTCCTCCTCCTCCTCCTCCCAATTCCTCAAACTGAACCCCAGAGAAATCAAAAAACCCTCCAGAGCCCCCCTTTTGAAGGTCTCTTGGGCCAACTGCCCCTCGATCAGCCATATTCTCTTGTCTCTCTTTTCTCTTTCCTCTTCTTGTTTTCCAAAGAAGAAAGAAAAGAACAACCCAAAAGTTTGTTTTTGGGACAAGGTGAAAAGTGGCGCCGAGCCAAAAGTAGCAGGGTCTTTTTGAATTTTTGGTGAAAAATGTTTTTTGGTGTCCCCGCCAGACACTTTTCGTTTTTTTATAAAAGGCAAAAAGAAGTGCTTTTTCGTGGTTGGAAAACTCAGTCGGCGAGTCATACAGAGGGATTGGGCAACAAAGACCTTTTTTCTTTTTTCTTTTTTTTCGAAAAAGCAACAGACTTTTTCGATTAGGCAACAGAGAGACTTTTTCGATTAAGCAACAACAATGGCGGATGGTGGGTCTGTGAAGTTTGAAGAAAAAACAGAAGAGGGTTTGTTTTGTTTTTTTTGTTTTCTTCTTCTTTTCTTTCTTTTTTCCACCATCTCTTCTTATTATTTTCTTTTCTTTTTTCCACCATCTCTTTTTTTCTTTTTCTTTTTCTCCTATCTCTCTCTCTTTTTCTTTTTCTTTTTCTTTTTCTTTTTCTTTTTCTTTTTCTTTCCCCCGCTCCCCCCCCATGGGTGGTTTTCTTTTTCTTCCCCCCCACCCCCTTTTATTTTCTCTTTTTCCCAACATCTTTTTTTTTTTTTCAAAAGGAGAAACTGTCTCTCGGGTGATTGGGCTGCGAAACAGTCGAAACAGGGACAAAAGAGTTTCCAGATTCCGTTCCAGAAAAGCTTCCAGGTACTGATCTCTCCTTCTTTCTGTTTTGGTTTCTGTTCCTTGTTTTCTTTTTCTTTTCTTTGCTCTCACTTTTGTTTATTGATTTGTTTCCAAGGAAACTTGAAAAAAACAACAAAATCAAACAACAACCAGGCAACAAATGGAGTCTCTTTAAAAATCGAGGTGTGGAGGTTCGAACAATAACACCCCCAAAGAGTTAACAAATGATATCAAAACAATCCATTCACCCCACTACCCACTCACCCACCCATTCACCCACCCACTCACCTACCCACCCGTCGTTTTTTTCATTTTTCCCAAAGGGAGAGGAGGAAGATGGGGAGTTACCACCAAAGAAGCCTTTTGTTCCTGTGGAGGGGTACCTCACAAAGTTGGGGAAAAATGTGAAGAATTGGAAAAAGAGATGGGTTATTTTGGAGGATTATTGTATGACATATTACAAATCAGAGGATGGTCATGGAGAAAGGTTTGTTGTTGTTGTTGTTGTTGTTGTTATTGTTATTGTTATTGTTGTTGTTGTTGTTGTTGTTATTGTTGTTGTTGTTGTTGTTGTTGTTGTTGTTGTTGTTGTTGTTGTTGTTGTTGTTGTTGTTGTTGTTGTTGTTGTTGTTGTTGTTGTTGTNGTAGTAGTAGTTGTTGTTGTGTTATTGTTCTGTTGTTGTCATTTGTCTTCATGTGTGGGTTTTGATTGGGGCCTTTTTTTTTTTTTTAATTTTATTTTTTTGCAGAGGGAGCATTTCCCTTGAAGATGTAAATAGAGTTGAAGATATTTCCACAGTTGACAGGAGAGAGGTGGTCGAAAGGGAGGTGAGTGACCCTTACTTCCTCCCCCCGTTCTTTTTTTACTTTTGTTTTCTCATTTCTTGTAATTTTTCTTTCTTTCTTTCTTGCTTTCTTTTATTAGGAGAAAAACACTGCTGGGAAAGAACACCTTTTTTTGCTATTCACTACCACTCGGGTGTGGTACTTTGTTGCAGACACTGAAAAAAGCAAAAAGTTTGTGTTTTTTTATTTTATTTTATTTTTTATTTTTTATTTTTTTATTTTTTATTTTTTATTTTTTATTTATTTTTATTTTAAAACCAATCTTAACTCGCGTAGCCTAACAACCTTTTCACTTCTGCTCATTTATTCCCTCTTCCCTTTTCCTTTTTCTCCTCCAGGGATTGGGTTGCTGCTATTAAAGAGCAGCTTCTTGAGATTCAGGTTTGCTTTTCAAAAGAGAAAATTCAAGGGATTACTTATTCTATCCCCCTTTCCTCACCCCCTCTCCCCTAGGAATGGCGAATAGATTCTCGAGGAAACCCCAGGCAATACAAATTTTTGCCAAGAGATGTGCGAGAAATTGTGGAAAAATCAAAAATTAACCCAAAAAATATGAAACAATTTGAGCTTCAGGTTTTTTTTTTGCTTTTTTTTGCTTTTTTTTTGCTTTTGCTTTTTTTGCTTTTTTTCTGGCATTCTTAGGCCATTGATTCAAGGAGGGAGATTAAGTAAGTGGGGGAAGTGAGACTAATCTATTGCTTTTAGGTGCTGACAAATGCAATTCGGTTTTTAAAAGTGTCTCGAGTGGTTAATTACACGCAGCATCGATGCAGTAACCCGTCTTATCTGCAGGTTAGTAAACATACACAGAAAATCCACAAACACCAAACCAAATACAACAGACATGTTCGGTAGTTTTTATTAGTTTTGGTGTTTGTTTGGTGTCGAACATTTTCAAAACAATTTTCTGAAAGGCGATTCTCGTCCTCTCCCCCCCTCCCTCCCCCCCAAATTAGTACTCAGTTGAAGAAGAAGATTCACTTATCACAAAAGATGTTAATCCCAATTCTATTTATCGAATCCGTTCTATGATTGGTTGGCATTTCTCTCTCTTTTTTAAGTTTTATTGTGCAAGATTTCTGATTTGAAAACATTTCTTCATTTTGGTGCACTCTGTTGTTGTTATTGATGAGTTATTTTGTTTTCATTTTCTTCCTCCGTCACAGGAAGGGGAGGGTTCGGATGCGTTTTCGAAGCGCTTGTGATTGATCAAAAGCGACAACAAGAAGAGGGGGTACAGGTTACTTTCTTCTTCCCCTCCCCCCTCCTCCCCCTCCTCCTTATTTTGCATTTTTTATTAGGTGGCTGTCAAAAAGATGCCTCATCGGACTGAAGACGATAAACAAAACAATTTGAATGAGTTGCGGTTCATTTCAAAGGCGAAACACCAGAACATTGTGCGTTATTTAGGGGCTTATTTGTGGAGGTTTGGTTACTTTTCTCTTTCTTCTCTTTCTTCTCTTTCTTCTCTTTCTTTTCTTTCTTTTCTTTCTTATCTTTCTTATCTTTCTTTTCTTTCTTTTCTTTCTTATCTTTCTTTTCTCTTGATTCAATCTTTCTTCAAAAGGGATGAATTGTGGATTGTATTAGAAATGATGGAAGGTGGTGCACTCACAAAAGCAATTGCAGATTACAACCTCCAGGTATTTCCCCCTTCCTCTCTGTCCCTCCCTCTTTCTCTTCCTCAACTTTTTCAATCTACCAGGAAAAACACATCGCTTTTATCAGCAGATCTGTTCTTCTTGCTCTTGAGACACTCCACAAGTCACGCGTCTGCCATCGTGACCTCAAGTCAGAGAACATCATGTTTACCAAGGAGGGGGAAGTGAAGTTGATTGATTTTGGGCTGGCGGAGACGATTGAAAATGGGTGGGTGGTTGATGTCTTAGGGTCTCCATTTTGGATTGCACCAGAGATGATTCAGTTGAAGCCTCATGGGCCTCCTGTGGACATCTGGGCGTTTGCAATTTCGATTTTGGAGGTCCTTTTTTTTTTTTTTTTTTTTTTTTTTTTTTTT
>MUHK01003190.1:999-19671 GCA_002151225.1 Paramoeba pemaquidensis
TTGGTGACCCACCCTCCCAAACCTCAAAAAATCTTCCACATCTCTATGAGCCCCAGCTCGAACACCAACAAAAAAATAGGGTTCGTTGGGGAGAGTGGCCTTAAATGTTGTTCCATCTTCTTTTATGAAATATAAATCCATGCAACTCCTGTTTGGTGGGAGGGGGTGAGGGGGGCAGGGGATGAGTTTGTTTGTTTGTTTGTTTGTTTGTTTGTTTTTGTGTGTTTCACAAAAGAAGAAGAATTACCTCAGTGCGCCTGTTTCTCCATCTGGTTGGATCGTTGGTTGCATATTGAGCATCCATCTGCGAAAAAGTTGGAGAAAGAAAGGAAAAAACAAAGAAAACAAAGAAGAAAACAAAGAAAGAAACAAAAGGGGAAAAAAGAAAGAAGGAAACAAAACAAAAAAAGAAAACAAAGAAAAGAAACAAAAGAAAGAAAGAAAACAAACCCCAAGGTCTTCGTCGTCATTGTTCTTCCAAACCTTTGAAACCCAAAGTCATCATCCATCTCATCTTCTCCCTTTGCTCTCTCTCTCATCTCATTCAACTTATCCTGCAGATCTTTTGTCTTTGTTGGATCCTTGTATAACTTCTTTTTCCCCCCATCCCACTTCTTCTTCCGATACGCCATGACTCTCTTTTCTCTTTTTCTTTTTTTTGTTTTGTTTGATCTTTTGAACGAAAATTCAAAAAAAAACGCCCGTTGAGAATTACAATTAATGGGATAAATAATAGCAATTTACAACAAACATTTCCCAGAATTATCCTATTCTTCAGATCCGTCAGGATTCTTTGAAGCGAAAAAGGTTTTTGGGATTCCCAAAAATTTTGAAGAGGCAGATGTCAGGATAAACCTTGAGGTATTTATTTTCTAAGAAAAAAAAAAAGAAAAGTTTCTGTACCTCAATGATACCGAACAACAAAGAAAGTGAATAAAAGCTGAGAGGAATCTCAATTGATTTTTTGCTTGTTTTTCCCACTTGGTTTGGTCATCCCCATTCTTCATTTTTTGTTTTGTTTTCTTCCAAGATCAGATTTATGGGATTCCAGAAAAGGTGATTTTGGAAAGAAATACAACCCAATACTCTCACGAGAGGTGTTTCTAGTGGTCAAGGATATTGAGAATGGTAGTTATGTGATCAGGAGCTTGTCCAACCCAACTGATNAAAAAAAAAAAAAAAAAAAAAAAAAAAAAAAACACAAAAAATAATATAACAGCACACACTAAACAACATCGACAAAATAGGTTTATCGAAGGTTAACATGAATTTGAGACAAATTGATTCTTTCCTGGGGTGGCCCTTTTTTGGAGTTCTCTTTCAATCATTGGATTGTGCACTGAGGACAGTGCACAATCCAAATTCGACGCCGGCATGAGAGTTTTGTGTGTTTTGATTACCTTTTGATCAAACAAACAACATCTTCAATCTCCCAGAGTTTTCAGCTTAGACTTTCTCTGGGTTACCAAAATCTTTTTGTTATTCTCTCTTTCTCTCTCTCTCTCTTTTTGAAAGCACACTGATCTCATTGTTTTCATCAGATGGGGTTGAACAATTGCATCATCTTGAGGCACAGGAGTTGTCCGTTTTCAGTGATGTTTGGAAGAAGGATGAACAAGTTCAAGAATTTCGAGGGGGTTGAGTTGGCTGACAATCTGGATGAAGGGGAGTTGGTTAAGAAGGCTCAAGAATGGGGGTCAAAATTGTGGGAAATTTTGGCAAAGGAGGGGGGGGAAAAGGGGGACAGGGACTGTGAGGCAACAAATATTAAGAAGTCTGGCTCCAGGACCTGTCAAACTTTGAAGGTGGGGGATTGGGTTGTTCAAGAGGTTCTCGTGAACGGGGTTCGCGTAGTGAAGTAGAAAAGAGAAAGCAAAAGAAAGAAACAAAGATAAACAACGCTGACTCATTGCTTTATTAATGAATCGGAAGTAGTGGGGGGCGTAAACGCAATAGAGTGCATTTACTAAAGGTGATTCGATCACAGAGTAGTAAAAGTAAAGAGTAAAAGGAAGGAAAGAAGAATAAACCGTTGAGACTGTGAGTATTGTTTCCATAGATGATTTGCACGTCGACATCATCTAACAGGTTCAAAAGAGGAACTCAAAATTGGGGGAAAGGTGGGAAGGACCTTATGAGGTCAAGGGGTTTGATGAGGAGAGGGGGGGGTATTCTCTGCAAGAAATGGATGGGAGATTGCTGAAGGATCTTTCACCAATCGAACATCTCAAGGTGGTGGAGAAAGCTCTGGACAAAGAGCAGGCTTATGAGGTTGAGAAAATTGTGGGGCACAGGGGGGGGGTAAATGATAGGGAATATCAGATCAAGTGGAAGGGGTATGACAAATTGGCTTGGGAGTGAAGAGAAATGTTCAATGAGGTGAAAATTATTGAGGATTATTGGAGCAAGCTCAAGAAGCAAGGAGGCAACAAGGGGCTGAAAGGAAAAGAAAAGGAGTAATATTTTTTTTCTTTTGGGTTCTTGGGGGGGGTTTGGTTGTTTGTTTGTTTGGTTGTTTTTTGGGGGGGGGTTTTAAGTGTTTTATTTCACTGTTTGTTTTTCATAAAGCACATTCATGCTGAAGGTGGTTTCTTTGGGGGGGATGACAAGAGATAGAGGCTTCTCTGGGTTTCTGGGAGGGGTTTCAGGAGCCTGAATAATTGACAATTTGCTGGAGATTATTTTCAGGATTTATTTTGGTTGTTTGTTGGTGTCGGAGTTATGGGAGAGTTTATTGTTAGGGCGTTATTTCTAGCCCACAAATTGTTGTTGGTTTCTTTTCTTTCTTTCTTTTAATAAAGTTTTTGAATCAGAAGTTGAGCGTGTGAGTCAGGTCTTGAACTGTCCCGTTTGGTCCTGCTTCACGAATCACTCTTAAAACGCTCAAAATGGTTCACAAAATACTCCCAAAACGTCCAAAATGGTTCATAACACAATTTCTCACAAAATGCCTCTAAAACATGCGCAACGGTCATGCAACAGGGGGTTAAAACGACCAAAATGGCTTACTATTTTTTGGGAATAAAATGAGTTTTCAAGGTTTCTCATGCAGGATTTCTGGCGTCGGATATCCGACGGCAAGTTGTCATGTGTAAGAAAGTTTTAAAAAAGAGAGAAGTTCGCATTGGCTGGGATTCCAGCTGATGCAAAGTTTACTTCAATAAAAGTGTTTCCAATGTCAACAACAAAAAATAAAAGGAGGTTAGTCGGATATCCAACGGCAGAGCAATGTTGTTTGTTAAAGTGTTTATAATAAAAACAACAAACAAATAAAAAGAGAGTTTTAAAAAGGGAGGCGGAGAGGAACACACAAAGTGGCGCAGAAAAGTGGAAGACAGACAAGGAACAAACGGCAAGTGTCATGTGTAAGAAAACTTACAGATGAGAAATTTAATTTTAAAAATTGAGTTATTTTATTTGATAATAAAATATATAGAAATATTATTTAAATAATGAAAAATAAATTTGATCAAAACTCTTTAGAAATAATTTACAATGTATTGAACAAATTTGATTTTGACTATTTCACAACATATGATGAAACAACAGTTGTAGTAAAATTAAAAAATGATACAATAGTAATACAGAATGGTGTGGATTCATTTACAATAGCTTGTTCAGTGACGATTGGTACATATAATTTACAAAAAATAAATGAAGAAGATTTGTTTCAAATAATTAATGAAATCTACAAATCGTCATGTAATTATTGTGAAAGATACCCTATTAAAAATATTATTTGTAAAAGCACTAAGCATACCAATAAATTAGTTGAAATTTTGGATTCTTTAGACTGACACTATTATCAATGGTTACAATTTGAATATATGATATCAATAATATTGTATTTTAACAACACTGTCACTGAATTGGTAGGTGATTATCGTTTCGAGAAACCTACATATAGATTTAAAGTAACTAATAGTGCTTACAAAGATGTTGAAAAACGACGAGATGAAAAAGAGTTTGAAACAACATGTTTGACAGAGTTATTTAACCACATGTGTCAGTTAAAAGGAATAACAAACTCGGCTATTAAATGTTCAAGACACAATAATTTATTTTTTGATTATATTTCGTCCATTTATCATGCTGTCATGCAATATTGCAACAATTTTATTTCTGTTTTCTTTGGTTTTAAATAAATAATATCATCATTTTATATAGAATGGTGAAAAAATTTAATCTCCAACATTATTTAAATCATTTAAAAAATCCTAACAAAAAAAAACTTCAACAACAAATCAAAGAAGAAATTACTGACAGTGATCTCACAAGGTATTTCGGAAAAAAAGATTTTAAAAATATTCTCAAATATTCTGAGATTGGCAACTACAAATCTATTCAACAACTCCTTCCTCGAAATAAATCTTGGAAAATTATTTTGATAGAAGATGAATACAACAGTGGACATTGGACACTTCTCCTCCGCTACAACAACACAATAGAATGGTTCAACTCATATGGAACATTTCCCAGTGCGGAATTGGATTTTATTTCTCACCAACAAAAAGCAATATTAGATCAAGATGTCAAACATTTAAATATTCTTTTAACACAAGCACTTCCAAAATTTCATATTATTTACAACAAGAGAAAACTACAACAACTTGAAAATGGATTTAATACTTGTGGAAAATGGGTAATTCTCAGAATTATCATGATGGAAAAATATAATATGGATTTAAATCAGTTCCTTCAATTTATTGATAAACTCAAAAAACAATTCAAACTATCCTCTGATGAATTAGTCACATTATTAATTCAAAAATAATTTTTTTTATTCTCTAAGTAATATATATAGTAATGAGTGCAGATTACACAACCAAATTAGTACGAGATGAACGACTCAATGATATTTCAAGTCAGCTTGAAGTTGCAGTCTCACAAGGTGCCAACCAAAATACATACCAACAATTTGTAGCTACATCTTCATCATCTTCCAATCTTTCCTTCAACATTCAACCTCCTAGTGAATCCATTGTAGTCGACAGAAATATTTTATTAAGTGCAAGAGTTAATTTTCAAATCAATATCGGTCCAAATGTTCCAGTCAACACAAATGTTTGGCAATATGGTCAAAGGGAAGCATTCCAAGCATTTCCTTTGAACAATTTATTTTCCACCAGCTCCACCACGATAAATAACACCAGTGTGTCATGCAACACCATTGATATTTTAAGTTCTCTACTTCACTTGATGGATGAAGAGGATCTTGCTCATTGCAAAGGAATGACACCATATTTAATTGATAGATATCAAAATTATTCAGATGCTATCAATGCAAACAACAACCCTTTGGCAGGATTCAAAAATGCAAGTTACAATCAACATAGATTACCAAGGGGTTCCCATCCACTTGATGCATTAACAATAACAAGAAACCCAGCAGGTGGTGGAGCAAGTGATAATGACCCGGTTTCTAGAAATGTTGGTGATACTTGGGTTATTGATGTCAGTTCTACGTTTACTGAACCTCTTTTCTTGAGTCCTTTCTTGTTTCACTCAAAATATAATGAGGCAGGTCTTTTGGGTATCAACACAATGAATTTTGTTTTTAATATTGATGCTCAAATGAAAAGATTTTGGTCAAGTGGATTAGCTAAAACTGGTGCTGGAGGAGTTGCCATTCCTTACACTCTTTCACTCAACCAAGCAAATGCATTTACCAATCCAAGAATATTATTGAATTTCTTAACCAGTCAACAAACAAACCTCTTGAGTTCCAGAAATATTGTCCCCTATGTAGATTATCCAAGATACATTACATCTCAACAAAACACCAATGTCATCAATGCAGGTAATTCATCAGACATAGTAATAAATAATATTCAACTCAATCAAATAAGTGATAGGATAATAATAGTTGCCAGAAAACGATTGAGTGACAAAGAAGCAAGAGACAGTAATGGGTTCTTTGGAATCAATACAATTTCAGTCAATTTCAACAATGCTTCTGGTCTTCTTTCAAGTGCAACGCCTCAAGATTTATGGCGAATGTCAGTCGCTAATGGCTCAAAACAGTCATGGTATGAATTTAGCGGAAAAGCACAAGTTTATGACCAAGCAGGTGGTAATGTTCAGATCTCAACTTGTGGTTCTGTTCTTGTAATTGATCCTAGTCGAGATCTTTCATTACCAGCATTCTTAAGTAATGGCAGTCTATCTCAGATTCAATTTCAGTGCAATCTCAACGTCACAAATATTAGTAATGAAGACCTTGCACCGGAAGTACTTGTGATCACTGCTAATTCTGGTCTGTTTGCTACTATTGCTGGATCTTCTCAAGTCCAAACTGCTCTTCTCAACAAAGAAATGGTTGTTGACACATCTACTCAAGATGGTGCGGATGCCATTTCATCTAATGAGTACAATCGAATGAGAGGAGGGGCTTTATCCGATCAAATAGCCAGTGCTATGAAAAACATGCCAATGGTTAAAAAATATTTGAGTGGTAAATCAAGAAGCGGAGGTGAATACTCTGGGAGTTCTTGATCTGGAGGTATGCCATCTCGGAATAAATTGGATTCCCTTGTGATGTAAGTATTTACACTAATAAATATTATTATTTTTATCTAAATTAATAATATATACAATGTCCTTAACATTAGACTATCCATACAATAGAAGAATTGCCAGTAAACTCTCTGACTATCAATACATCTGGGAGCCAACAAATATTCGACAAAGGTCAGGTGGGGCGATGTATGCAATGCCAGGCTCATCAGCAACATATCCTGTATTAGATATGGTGTCACAAAGAATTTATGACAAAGGAAAATCTTCAAAAGGAGAAGCAATAATGAAAGTACAACCTTCAAGACCAGTAGCCCCTTCAAAACAAGGAGGTGCATCCAAAAAGAAACCAAAGCAATCACAGGTAGCACAAGAAATTGCACAAGCATTTGAAAATGAAGAAATGACAGGTGGTTCAATAAATTGGGATAAAGTCAAAAAAGTTGCAACACCAATTTTAAAACAAGCAATTTCCAAAGGTTTGGATGTTGGAGCACCAGCATTAGGAACTGCAGTAGGTTCATTGGTTGGTCAACCAGCAGTTGGTGCACTGGTTGGCAAACTTGGAAGAGAATTACTCAGAGGAACAACAGGTGTTGGAAGAAAACCAAAACAATCAAAAGATGTCGGTGTTTATCATGGTGGTGCAAAATCCAAACCCAAAGCAAAAGAACAATCAGGTCGAAACAAAAGAAATGAAATTGTTAAGAAGGTGATGAAAGAAAAAGGGTTATCACTTCCACAGGCATCAAAATATGTGAAGGAAAATAATTTATATTAAAAATTATCTGATTTAATAATATAGATTATGTTGTCAAGAGCATACGAAGATTTAACTGGCACAGAAAGAGATAACAGAGCAAAAAAAAAAATCATTGAGTATGAAAAAAAAAAAAGAGTTCAACAAACGGGCAAACAAGAAGATAAAGAATTTGTTGAAAATGCAGATTTAGAGAGCAAAAAAAGCCGGTACATTGATGTGGTTGACCAATATTTAGTCACACTTCAACAAACATTAGATTATTTTGCAATTTTACCCGGCGCTGGAGCTGGAGCAGGAAATGTGGTAAGATTTGTTAATGCAGACAGAGTGGCAAAATTTTATGACAACTTTGCAAAACTTGATTATTACAACCAACAACTAAGAGATCTTGTTCAGAGTATTTTAAAAGACATTCCAATCAATGATCCATTTTTAAAAAAGCTAAAAAAGAAAAACAAACAATTAAATAAGCTATTACAGTTTTATTCCTCACTTTTTCAACCACAAATTCAAGGCAATATTCCAGTTACGAACTTTAATAGAGCAAATATGATATTAAACAAAGAAGAAATTGATGACCGATTATTTTCAATTGTAAATAACCTCCGTCAATTAATTAATGACAATACTGACACAATTCTATATTTGGAATCAACACCAAGAAGTGGACAAGGAAGAAAAAATGATACAACTGAATACATCATTCCATCCAAATATTTGTAAAATAATTTTCTGACATTTAATTATATAACAATAACTAAATGCCAGAATTGAACTTATATTTTTTAAATGATACAGCTTATCCAGATCCAACATATGAGCCACCTTTCACATTTGTTGGAGATGTGAATGCATTAAAATATACTATATATTGTGATGTTGACTGTGAATTTGGTTTTAGGTGGTGTGTAGATAATCAATTTCAAATTATTTCTACTGATACATATCAATTAACTGGTGGAAGTGAAGAGTCTATTTTAGTGCCAATAACTGCCAGATATGTACAAGTCTTTGTGAATAACATAGCATCCAACCCATGTGATTTGAAGGTTCAAGTTTTTTTTTTGACTAATTTTTGTGGTTTGGGTGGGGGCACTGGAGCAACAGGACCACAAGGTATACAAGGTCCAACAGGAATAGAAGGTCCTACAGGAATAGAAGGTCCTACAGGAGCTACTGGATCCTTTGCTAAGTCAGGTATTGCAACTGTAGGTACAGTAGATGCTGATTACCTGACAATCGCCGACGCTGTAACTGATATGAAATGTAACATGAGAGTTATTACAGATATTGTTGAAACATCACAAATTGATCTAAGTGTTAATTGTCCCCATCTACGAATTGAAGTTAACCCAGGTGTGACAATTTCAAATAATATTCCTGGGGCTATCCCTTGGTTTATTGGTAATAATACATTATTGTCCATTTTTGGCGCTGGGAAATCTACTGATTTTGTGGCTGGAAATGTATCATCAACTATCACACTTCAAAATGGACAATCATTGAGACAAGGTGCCAATGCTGAAATCGAAGTTTACAATATTCGTTTTATTGGTTCTGGGAATAATATTATGGCTAGTGGTGCTTCAATGTATCGAGATTGTAGATTTGATTCGTCAACATTATTTAACTTTGAGTTCTATGTAAATGAATTGTCGATTAGCAGATGTTTGTTTACTGCACCTTCAAAGCTTGGATCTGATGGAGCACTACTAAAAAATTCATTTATTAACAATAATGTATTTGATAATGGTGGACATGTTACATTTGAAGGGTAAAGAGACGATGACATTTAGCAATAATACATTAGGGAAAGCAATCCAAACTAATATGACTATATCAGGAACTAACTGTGATAATGTTATTATTAATAGTAACAACTTTGAGTTTAGTGAATTGACAATTTCAGCAAATGCTTTGACAAATACAGCCATATCTGATAATGTCTGGACAAGAGATACAGTAGATGGAGTAACTGTATCTTCAACTTGTGAAAAGTTATTAATCTCAAATAATGATTGGACAAATAAATTTAAATAATACTCAACTTCTAACTGTAATAGAAGGAAATACAATCAGGGGGTCAATTACTGGAACTAATGATCTAAATAGTTGCAAGATTACAGATAATTGCATTGCTGTTGATATAATTTTAACAGGTATATATAATACTACAATTGGAGATAATAGACTACGTAATTTAACGGGTACTATTGGTTCGGGTGCAACTATAACAGGGAATCATTTTGGATTTGCAACTTTTAGCGGTTCGATGTTAGCGGGAGTGATAACCAACAATGAATTTTCTGGAGATTTTACATTTAGCACAACTACTACAAGGACGATATTCACAGGGAATGTGACTGCTGGATCTGGTATTTTTACAGGTGCTGTGCTTGAGTCCAATATATCCTTTAATACAATTCTAACTTTTACCTTTTCATCAACTGTAACAGAAACTGAAATTGTATCTAATACAATCACATCAGCGGCGGTTACTACGTTTCTTGTTGTGGGAGCGTCACAATCAGTTACTATTTCTGCTAATAGGGGCGTTAGTAACTGGACTTTTAATGCATCATTTTCAAATGGAGTTATCTCGAATAATGTTATTTCTGCTGGTGCTGGACTTGGAAATATTGTTTTTCAAGATATTTTTTCAAACAGTGTAATGGATGGAAATACTTGTAGGGGTACAATTCAAATTTTGGGAGCAACAAGTAATTCAAGTGTGTCAGGTAATAGGAGTAGGTCAATCACTTTCGGTGATGTTTTAAATGATTCCAGGGTACTTGGGAATACTATGGTAGCTGTGGGATCCATTATATTAAACATAGTAGGTGATATAAATAGATCCATTATATCTTCAAATACTGGAACACAAAATGCTACTATTGGGGGAAATTTTGTTGATTCAGTATTTAATGGAAATTCTATTCAAGATGGCTCTGGAACTAGCGGAACTTTAACATTTCGTGGATCAGTAGTAAGGAGTGTGCTAAATGGGAATAGTATAGATAGAGCATTTATTATAACAGAAAATGTCACTGTATCATCAATTCAAAGTAATACTGTAAGAAACTCATTGAATATTGATAGTGGAAATATAGGGAATAGTAATGAAAATACTATTTCAGGTAATAGATGTGGTGGTAGTATCTTAATAGGAGCTTTGACGAGTATAAGTGAAAATGTTATTAGCGGGAATGTGGCTCCAACTTCTATAAACTGCGTTTCCACTGGATCTCAAAATATTGTCGCTGCTAATAGAAGTTCATCAATTGTTGGATTTAGTGGGTCTGATGTTGTTGTCGCCAACACATAAAAAATAAATATTTTGTATAAAATACTTATTTTTTAAAACTTCTTACATATTCTTTATCAAATATTTAAACAATGGAATAGCAACCTTGTCTGAAAACATGACATTAAGTTTTTCCCATAGATTCTCTTGTTTTTGTTGTGGTAAATTACCACCACTTAGTTCAGATACCATTTTACATAAATCACATTTTTTAGTACCAGTCACAGGGTATTGTCTTGCTCTACCACGTTTCATATTTCTCATCAGTTTAACCAATTCCTTCAATTCTTTAACTTTCATTCCCTTTAATAGTTTATCTAAACTGGGTAAACCAGCAACATCAGATAAAACAGATAAATTTAATTCACCTTTACCAATCATCCTATTTGGATCTAAATTTGATAACACAGAATCACCCATATGTTCTTTAAATGGATTTAATGATTTAGAAGGAATTACAATATCCTTACTACCTTTCTGTAAATTTTGTAACATGGCTATAGGGTCTCTTGTAGTTCTAATATCAAATTGATTTTTCCCTTTCTTCTTACCTTTAAATACATCAAGTGGTGTAGTTGGTTTTGATATACTTATGACCTCCTTAGAATTTTTCCCATACTCCTCTGCAAGATAGCCACCAAGGGATGAGCCTACAGTTGTAACATTATTAGAACCATATTTTTTTTCAGCTTCCTTTTGCACCTTTTCTGATACTTTGAATCGTTTATTATCCTTTTGTTGAAATAATAGTTTGGTGTCTGTCCACGCATCAGCCATATCAGAACTACCCCTGTGAACCACTACAGCTTGGTTTTTCCCAGCATTGTAATAAACTTTCACCCATTCATGTGATAATTCTCTATCAACTTTATAATCACCAACATCATGATAACCTTCTTTATGTGATTCTTGAATAAATTTTTTAAGTACACCAACAGCTAATTTCCCTCCTTTTCTTCTTACCACAGGTCTTTTAACCATGGCTTTATCTAAAATTTCATGAACCAACTTTTTGTCAATATTACCACCGCTTTTATCTGCTACCTTGTTAAGTCCATACATCCGAATTTGTCCTTTTGTTCTACACTCCTCAATGGTTCCTTTTCTTTGTCCTTTTCTTGGTTTTCTTG
This sequence comes from Paramoeba pemaquidensis, assembly GCA_002151225.1. Classification (NCBI taxonomy): domain Eukaryota; phylum Discosea; class Flabellinia; order Dactylopodida; family Paramoebidae; genus Paramoeba; species Paramoeba pemaquidensis. Next base: position 12,713 of record MUHK01003190.1, read on the forward strand.
CCCCACAGTAAACGTGTTTTAAATCATTCACCATTTTTTTACTTTTTTGTATCTCTTTCTTTGCTTGTTGTAATTTTTTACCTTCTGTCTTTATTTTCTTTTCCAAATTCTCAAAATCATCAAGAGCCTTTGTTAACTCTTTTTCATATGTGTTTTGTTTTGCGGTTCGTTTTCTTGTTTTTAATAATTTTTCATATCTACTAATCTTGTCTTGTAAAACAATAGATTTTTTTAATAAATCGTCCATTATATATATATTATTTAAGTATAAAAAAAATCTGTTAAAAAGTTATATGAATTCTGTCATTGATATTTTAAGAATAAAAGATGTTCAAAGAATTGGGAGTAGTGCTGATGTAAAAATAAAATACGCTTCTGACATTGATCTACAAGAAGTAATACAAACTGATGACTTTTTTCCTGAAATACTCAGAAAGTTCCAACAAAGATTTTCAAAAGCACAAGCCAATCCAAATATATTTATCACAGATTTCAAATGTGGAATGTTTAGGGGGCAACCAGTAAGATGGAACAAACACACAATAAAAGATGGTTTTCAAAATATTGATGGAATTAATATTAGTTTCATTAATTGTCTTCAACAAAAATCAATCATCAAAATGGATATTATTGCACTAGTTAATCGAATCTTCACTGAATTTTCAAACAATTATTATTTTACCTTTTCAAATGGCTTTTCTACAATGCCAGGAGATAACACCAAGTTGAGTAATGTCTTTTTATTACAATTCCAACAAAAAATGAAAGAGAAGAAATATTTTAAAGCACTAAAACGATTGTACAGTTATTTCAAAATAAAAAAGAACAAAAAAATGCAACAAACCTTGGTAGAGTTTTTTAATAGTAATGTGGGGAAATTAAATTACCAAATCAATGGTCTACAAATTCTTGATGAAGTCATGGACAACCCCTTTCGTCAACCTAAGAAATCAGATGTTATTCATAACATCAACATAATAAAAAATAATTTACCACCAGAACTGGACCAAAAAATTGACAGTATTCTGAAACGTCCAACATTACAAACCATGAGAATGGCAATCAAAGATGTGATTCAACAGTTGACAGAGGTAGTGAATGAGCAAACGATGGAATTTATTGACAAGAAAATTGATTATCAAAAAATATAATCTCATTCAAAAGTATAAGATGTCAAGTTTAAATACTGAAGGATTTGGGGAACCTATTGCAATAATTGAAGATATTAACTCATCAAAAAAGAAGAGAAATAGTAAAAATAAAATCATAAACAATCCAAATGAATGTCAATTTTGTTTCAAAAAGACAACAGCCACCAATAAAGCCAGACACTTGAAAACATGTAGTGTGAAAAAAGCAGGTGGTGAACATTCAAGTGGTATTATTTATGTCAACAGTAATCCAAAAGCAAAAATAAAGAATCCAATGACTGAACTTGTTGTTAAAGACACTCAAATAGTCCAGATGATACCAAATAAAAAAAAAGAAAGATTCATTAGTTATGTAAGTGGTCAGAGTGGTAGTGGTAAGAGCTATTTCACCAACAAATTGGCAGAAGAATACCATTCAATGTATCCCAAAAGAGCCATTTACCTCTTTAGTTTATTAACAGAAGACAAGAGCATCAAGTGCAAACATATCAAGAGAATTAAATTAGACGACAATTTTCTTAAAACTGACCTTTCCCTTGCAGACATGAAAAACTGTTTGTTAATTTTTGATGATATCGATTGTATCAAGCAGAAACATATCAAAGGAAAATTAGACCATATTGTGGACACTCTTTGTCAGGTGGGTAGACATAGTAACTCTAGTTTAGTTTTTGTAAGTCATATGCCTTGCAATGGCAAAGACACGAAAATGATTCTGAATGAGTGCAATAACATCACAATTTTTCCAAAGACAATGGGAAACCGCTCTCTGAGGTATCTACTTGGTGAGTATTTTGGACTAGACAAGAAACAAATTCAAAAAATAAAAAAATTAGACAGTAGACATATTACATTAGTGAGATCATACCCAATGGTGTTATTACATGAGAAGGGAGCATTTCTATTGAATAATTTAGATGAAAGTGATTCAATATATTTTTTAATACATATTTAATATTTTAAGGAGGAGCAGGAACATCAGCACCATAAATGTAATAATCTGCACCACCAATATTAATAGTAAATCTTCTGTTTAAATCAGCAAGATTACCAGGTGCGTTGTCACCAGCATCAGGACCTATAGGTAGACCATCTTCCAGAGGGGCAAATCTTACAACAGAAGCATCATTCACATTTTTAATGGCTTGAAGTGAATAATCTTGTCTAAGTTGAGCATCACTCAATGGCATATCTTGAAACACATTGTCACTCATTCTATATTATTGAAAAAGAAAAAAATTATTTACAACTGAATTAATATTGTTTTTTTTTGAAGAGAACCTTTAAAGAGCAAGAACCCCCGGATGGTAGATAAAATGGAATTAATTTACCCAATTTTGACTTCCAGTACACTTGAATATCAACTTGACTAATTGGTTGTGATGTAGTTAATGATATCCATCGGTATTCTGCTGTAGGATAATAAAGTATTGACCCCCTGTATGATTGTTCATCTGTTATTAAATCAGTAATAATAGTAGCAAATGCATTTCCAGGTCTTGATAATTGGATTAAATTATTATTTTCATACAGTTTGGGATCAGATAATTGATTAACAACAACTGGCAAAGTAGAAGAAGTAAAAACAAGTGAACTAACAGGGGACCATTCAGAAATTGTACTGTATTGTTGTGGTGTTTCAATGATGTCAGATGTCAGATGTCAGATGTCAGATGTCAGAAAGCTTAGGCCAAAAGCCAAAGCAATTTTTTTGGGAGATAATTTTAGTTGTGAGGATGGCTCAGAATAAAGAGTCTGCAAAAAAAACTTGCAATTTTTTTAATTTTTTTGGTTTCCCGTTCAAATTCCACCACTCACACCTTTTCTTTAACTTTCTGTGTAACAAAAAGAAGAAAAAAGAGATCCCAAAAGATGAAGACAATTGTTGAGCAGAATGGTTTATTTTGTTTTTCTTTCATCTTTTATCTCTGTGGCTGTCTCTTTTTTCTTTTTTCAAAAAAAGACAAGTTTGTTTTCACAAGAATGATAAAAAATCATTTTTTTTTTTTTTTAGGTCGCCCTGGGGAAGGAGGTGTATCCAGAAGCTCCTTCTGCTGTCCACCAATCACCATACTCAGCAATGGGGGCAAGCTCAATGCCATCCCTGAATCTCTCGGGGAGGTCAGGATTGGAGATGTAGGGTCTCCCGATGGAGATGAGATCAGCATTTCCTTCTCCAATTTCTTTGTTGGCAGATTTCTGATTTGAAGGGAAGGGTGAGGTCGTGATTGAAGCTGTGGAAAGAAAAGAAAGAAAAGAGACAAAAAGAGAGAGAGAGAAAAGAGACAACAATCTCACCTGATCATGTCCACAATTTCCCATCACAGCTGTTGGGTTCTCTGGGTCAGAATTGCCCTTTAACACATTCTTCCTCACCCTCTCCAAAGTGTAAACTTCAGTCTTCTGATGAAAGCCAAAAGCAACTCCATCCATCACTTCCACACACCCAATTTTGAAGCTCGCAGCAAGTTGGATGGCAGCATCAAAGGTTTCCAAATTGTCTTCCCCTCCCATTTCTTGAAAGGATCCATTGGGGGAGAAACGAATCCAAGTTCTCTCTGGACCAACCTCCGAGACAACAGCTTCCAAGACCTGAGGAGGGACATTGTTAGAGAGGAAAGAAAAGAGAGGGGGGGGAAGATAAAAGGGGAAAAAAAAGGGAAAGAAGAAGAAGAAGAAAAAAAACCTCTTTCAAAAATTGAAGGCGCTTCTCCAATGTCCCACCATACTTGTCTTGCCTCTTGTTGGAGCAGGATTGGAGAAAAGTATCAATCAAATACCCATTCGCTGAGTGAATTTGGACACCATCAAACCCAGCAGCGATGGCATTTCTTGCAGCAGCTTTGTAATCGGCAATGGTGGTGTTGATATCATCTTGTGTCATCTCAATGGGGGTTTGGTGGGGCTTCTTTTCGTGGTTAGCAGCTGTGACTTCGCCAGTTAAGGAGATGGGAGATGGGGCGAGACCAACTTCTCCGAAAACATCTGAATGACCAGCTCTGTGGGGGAAGTTGAGTGATAAAGAATGGAAAGAATGGAAGAAAGAAAGAATGGAAGAAAGAAAGAAAGAAAGAAAGAAAGAAAGAAAGAAAGAAANAAAAAAGGAAAAAAAAAAAAAAAAAAAAAAAAAAAGAAAAAAAAGATTGCGAAACCTCTGTGATGACAAAACCACCAGTCGAACGTTGTGTGTAATAATCAACATGAAGGTCATTAACCTTTCCATCAGGAAACCCAGCACGTCCACGAGTGAGAGGGCTCAGCCCCAATCGATTCTTGAAGCTCAACCCACGGTGGGAGAAAGGACGAAGACAAGGTTGTTGTTCAGTCATGGTTGTGTGAACTCGGTTTTGGAGTTTTGTTGTTATGACCAAGAGCAAGCGGGAAATAATTGCGGGGTTTTTTCTGTGTTTTCTGGTCGCCTTTAGGCTTTTTCTGTTTCTTTTTCGATTTTTTCTCGGTTTATTTGGAAAGGAGGCAAGAAGATTTCTTTTCCTTTTTTAATTGTTTGATTTCAAATCCAAAAAAAGAAAATCTTTCTTTATTTGTATTTTATAAAAACATCTCTGTACGTTTTTTAATATATCCTTGGAGGTCTCTTGGATGGATTCCATAAAAGGGAGAAAAAGTTGTTGGAGGAAAAAGAGTGTTTCGCTGCTCGATTTGTGTCGTTTTTTGCAAGGATGGAGGAGGTTTTGGGGGTTCTTTGGGCCTCTCCTTGGTTGGTCTTTCAAGGCTTCTTTTTACTTTGTTTATTGTATTATGCGTATAGATGGATGGTTGGAACGTACTGTGTTTTCAATTTCCAAGAATTGGAGGATGTTGTCCAGGTGGTCCGTGCTCATCACCAACGAAATTCCAAGGGAGGCCAGATCGATCTCCCAACTTTCTTCGAGGACATCCGACGAGAATTGGCCGTGAGGTATCCAGGCCACGTCGCTCCCAAACTTGAGTGGGCTTGGTGTCATGCTGGGGGTTGTCTCTGGTCGTTTGCCTCCCTCCACGTGTCCTTAACTGAGTATGTGATCTTCACTGGAACAGGAAGTGGCACAGACGGCCTCACTGGGAGGCATTTTGCGAGAATCAGCGATGTAGTGGTCCACGGGAATGCGCGTTACTCTGACGAACACACCCCTTACGATCCTATCTTGTTTAAGGCTGGGGATTCATTCCACTTGGAGCCTTTGGAGACCCAGTCGATTCACATCCACGACGAGTTTTGGTTGTTGGAGTATGGGCGGGGTTTTGTTCCTATTCTTCTTCCTTTTGGTTTGGTGGGGCACTGTTTCTCAACCTTGGATTGGTTGTCTGTTTTGAGAACGTTTTATATCTACTCCAAGTTCATGGCATTGTACATTTTGAAGTGGCCGACATTAAGAACTTCGGCTGTTCCTCGTGCTTCTTTGTTTCGGAGCGAGCTTTCTGTGTGAGATGGAGAGTATATTCTTTTTGGTCTTTTCTGGACTTTATTTTGTTGTACATAATCAAAATGCCTGTTTTTTTTTCTCTCTTCTTTTTGGGAAAGAATAAACAATAAGCCCGTTGTTGTAAACCTTGTGTCGCGAAACCTTGTCTCGTTTCCAACCGAGGAAAGGAACAACAAAAGGCATCTTTTCAATTTTCGAAAACCGAAAAAAAAAACCGAGGAGAGATAAAAATAGGGCGAAGTTCCGTTTTTCAATTTTCAAAGGTTTTCTTTCTCCATTCACCACAAAAGTTGAGTCCGTTTTGCGGCCCCCAAAACAGCAGCACCTTTTCGAGGGATCACCGACCTTCTAACTTAGGCAGAGGTTTTGTCAGGGATTACACACATCACCAGGGATGGAGGCTGGTGCTCAAGGCGATGGGGCAGTGGAGGTGGAGATGATGGAGCTTGGCAACCAAAATGTTATGTTCGGGGATGAGGGTGGAACCAATGGAAGTGGGCGGAGGAGTGAGCATGGGAGTGGGCGCGGGAGTGGGCATGGGAGTGGGCGTGGGAGTCGGAAAGTTGGGGAGGATGTGAGCGCTCCTGATCTGGGGAACCCTGCAGAATTGCCAGCTTTTAAAAGGACGACTAATTTTGTTTCACAAAATGCTTTGGACGCTGTGGCACAGAACGAGGAGTTTTCTATTGATCCTGATCGTGCCAAGGCCAAACTTGAAGGTTTTTTTTTCTTTTCTTTTTTTTTCTTTTTCTTTTTCTTTTTCTTTTTCTTTTTCTTTTTCTTTTTCTTTTTCTTTTTTCTTTTTTTGAGCAAAGTTTATATGAGATCTCAATTGTGCCAAAGGCGAAGCTCAAAGGTTTCTTTTTTCTTCTTCTTTCTTCTGTTCTTTTTCTGTTCTTTTTCTTCTTTCTTTTTGTACTTTTTCTTCCTTCCTCCTTGTTCACTTTCCTCCTTTTTTCTTTAGTTTTGAACAGTCGAAGCATCACTTGGATGCTTATTTGGTACTATGGTGCCATTGTTATTACTTTTCTCATTTGTGTTGCTTGGGCTATCACCGTTGCTCTTGTTTTTCGAGACCAAGCAGAGAGATTGACTGATTTTGTTTTGCTCCAAGTTGATTTGGTGGTTTGTTGTTAAAAAAGAAAAAAAACCAGACCAAAATTGAAACAAATTCTTTCCCCCCCTTTCCCCGCCTCTTTCTTTCTTTCTTTCTTTCTCTTTTTTTATTTTTCAAAAACATCAGGGTTCTGCTGCTGTAGCTCTCGTTTTTTTCTGCTTTGTTCTTGCTTTTCTTATTCGAATTATACCACTTCCTTGGAAGGTAATTTTTTTTTTCCTTCTTCTTCTTCCTCTTCTTCTTCTTTTTTTTTTTTTTTTTTTTTTT
>MUHK01003198.1:9019-19209 GCA_002151225.1 Paramoeba pemaquidensis
TTTTTTTTTTTTTTTTTTTTTTTTTTTTTTTCAGGCAAGCTTTGATTACCTTGTTGAAAGAAAGAAATACATTTCTCCTCACGTCCCCATTGTAAGTGTGTCGAAGGGGATCCACTCCGAGAAATTGATCCTGATGAATGAAGTTTTTGAAGGTTTTTCCCCTTTGGAAAGTCGAAAAAATTGGAACCAAGGGTGAAGAAATTTTCTCTTTCTGAATCCTCTCTTGTCCGCCCCCACTCCAGAGGCACTTGGAAAGGACCACCCAACTGCTTATCTCTCTGGACCCTCTTTTGCAAAAGAAATTATGCAAAAGATGGTAACTTCTGTTGTCGTCGCCTCCAACGATACCAAAATTGCTGAGTTTGTCCAAACATGCTTCAAATCTTCATTTTTCCGGGTGTATGTGACTGATGATGTTGTGGGCGTGGAATTGGGGGGTGCCCTGAAAAATGTATTTGCCATTGGGGCTGGAATGCTCGCCGGTCTTGGATTTGGATACAACTCTATCGCTGCGTTGGTGACAAGAGGTTGTCATGAGCTCCGCCAACTCGTGATTAAAGTTGGAGGGCGACCAGAGACATTGAGTGGGCTTTCAGGTGAAAGAGAGAAAGAGAGCAGAACAGAAAAAACAACCCACGAAAATACATTGACACATTTTCCTAGGAATTGGAGATCTCATGCTGACTTGCTTTGGATCCAGTTCTCGCAATCGGACTGTTGGAGTGCGTCTCGGACAAGGAGAAACCTTACAACACATCCTCGACACCTCCCTGGAAGTGGCTGAGGGGGTCCCCACCACTTCCGCTGCGCTGAAACTCCTTCAAAAGCATGGGCTGAATTTGCCTTTGATGACAGCTGTTGCTGCAGTTCTTCATGGAGAGGTGAAACCAGCTGACGCCCTTACCAGGATGATGGCCTTGCCAGCTGGCCATGAAGAATCACACACAAGCGAGGATTTCGTCCTGTGATGGGAAACCGCCATTCTGGGATTTCCTGGAGCGCATGAAAGCTCATGATTTTGGGAAATCTGTGATCCATTTCAATGTAGATAATCCCAAAATTAAAAATAGAGCCCTAAAAAAATCTCCTCGACGTGTTGGAAAGAGGCACTTGTGTTTTTTGTTTCTTCTGAACTCTTAATTGTTCTTTGTTTTTTTCTCTTCTTTTCTTCTCTCTCTTCCTTTCAAGGATGAAACTCTTCCTCCTTTTGTTGGCCGTTTCGTGGGTGTGCTGCTATGTGGCCCCCAGCCCAGCTGACACACCAAGAGTCAATCCTGACTATGCTGCTGACTCCCACTATGCCTACTACCAAAACTTGTACTCCTTCTTCCCCCCCTTCTCTTTGGACAACGCCCAAATTCCCTCATGGACCTATGGAGGTTCCGCAATGCTTTTCGAAAATTTTGTTCGCCTCACCCCTGATCTGCCTGACAGGCAGGGATGGATTTGGGGACAGGAGCCTGTTGAACTTGAGAGATGGGAGGCCATTTTTGCGCTCAAAATCAGTGGGAAAGGGAGAATCCATGGTGATGGTGTTGCATTCTGGTGGACAAAAAGCCCACAGGTATTTCACTTTTTCTCTTTTTTTTTGGATCTCCCTTTTTTCTTCTCCCTCCCCCAGCCAACCGTTTTCTCTCTTCTTACGCCCTTGGTTACAACCAGACACCTGGCCCCATTTTTGGAAGTGTCAACGAATGGGAAGGTCTGGGGATTTTAATCGACACCTACGACAACGACCACAACGGAAAACACCCTTACCTCTCTGCTTTTTGGAATGACGGGACCACCAATTGGGATCATGATAACGATGGAGGTGAGGCCGCTGAGGTGGGGTGTAAAATCAAACCCAATTTTCGGAATAAGGGAGCCATTCAAGTTGTGGTAAGCTTATTCCCTCCCTAGTTCTTGTTGTTGTTGCTGTTGTTTCTTCTTTATTCTTTATTCTTTATTCTTTATTCTTTATTCTTTATTCTTTATTCTTTATTCTTTATTCTTTATTCTTTATAANTTTATTCTTTATTTTTTATTTTTTATTTTTTATTCTTTATTCTTTATTCTTTTATTCTTTTATTCTTTTATTCTTTTATTCTTTTATTCTTTTATTCTTTTATTCTTTAGTCTTTCGTCTTTCTTCTTTCTTCTTTCTTCTTCTTGGCAATTCTCTTAGCGAGATCTTGTTTTTCTTTCTCATTTTCCTCTTTTTAGGTTAGTTACTTCATTGAGAGAATTCAAGTATTGGTCTTTGATGAAGAGAAGGAAAAGTGGTACGACTGTTTGAATATGACCCTCCCAAAGGATTTGGATGCTTCTGAGCAATATTTCGGTTTCTCTGCCTCAACTGGCTCTGTTTCTGATAATTATGACATTCTTTCTTTTGAGGTCTATGATATGCAGAAAATGGAAGAGGTTTTTTGATTTTTTTTGGTTTTTAAAACTTTGACTGTGTTGAGAAGGAAGGTGATTTTTGATTCCCCTGACCTCCCACTTCCAGGAAGGTCAATTTCATTCACACGTTGACCCTTCTCTACTCATCCATGACAATGATTCTATCCTCGGGATCATTTTGAATATTTTGATGTGGGTGGTGGGGGGTTTGATGGTCCTTGGAATTATTTATACATTGACACTGCTTGTGAGGGCGAAGGAAAAGAAGAGAGCAGGCCCGATCATCTAGGAAATAAAACGAAAACAAAAACTTTTCTTGGTTCTTGCCCAGTTTTTTTCAAATTTGTTACAAAGTTGGACTCGAATTTCCACATCTCCATTTTTTCACTTTTTCTTTGAATTTTTTTACTTGTTTACTGGATGAGTGCGCTGGGTTCTTCCTCCTTTTCCTTTTCCTTTCCAGTGACAGTGACGGGCCCCACATTGTCACCTGTCTTCTTGTTCCAAGCGTTGTGTGCCCCGTCACAGTAAGGGAACTTCTTGGACTTCCAGCAGCGGCAAAGGGACTTCTTCCCCCCATCTTCGATGTCATCAACAGAGTACTTGTGGCAAACCTTGGGGGATTCCAGAGAGACCGTGTTGTTGATCCTTTCCTCCTTTTTTCCTTGCAACGAAGTCACCAAGTGAGCCAAAGCCAAAACCCCAGCCCCGTTGAGGATGCCTCGGAGGATAAACTTCCAGCGAGGAGATTCAGTCAATTTGGAAACAGAACAGTCAATGAAGCAGGCCACAACGGACGCTCCAGCCCCAAGGGCAACACAAGCGATAGCTTTGGAGAGGGACATGGCGACGAATTTCGAAGGAAAGAGTGCGTGGTAGCGGTTTGGCCAAAAATGCAAAAGAGCCAAATCTGCTGTCAATCGAAAAACACTCGAAAAGGAGTAACAAAATAAGCAAATGTTTATTTTCGATTTTCGAGCCAACCAATGGAACCTTGAGCACTTCAAAATCCCAAAGCGTCGCGCCGGTAAGGAAGAACCAACTTCTTCACCCAGTTCCTCACCTCCACCAATCGAATATCCTCAGACAACACATCAGAATCCAAACCATATCTCCACCTCAAGTCCTTTCGAGAGGGGTCCGAGTGGATCAGTTCCAAGTGATTGATGTACTCTTTCGCGTCCTCGGGGGTTTTAAAAAATCCGAGACGAATGAATTTCTCAATTCGCGCAGAAGTAAGCCTGGCCAACTCATGCAAGTCGTACTCGGGGTGATATTGGACAGCCCAAAACTCAGAAAACCCAACCATAGTCGAGGTTGCTTGGACCATGGAATGTGCGTTGGTGGCGAGGTTTTGTCCAGTGGGGGGGAGATGGGTCACTGCAGAGGGAGATTGCGTTTGAGAAGAAAGAAAGAGAGAGAAAAAAAAGAAGAGTTTTGGTTGGACCTTCATCGTCGTGAGCACCGAAAGCGTCAAAAACACTGGGCTTTCCCTCGAACATGGGGTGGGACCTTCCGATGTCAGTCAGCTGGATCTGTATTTCCTTAAGGTCAAGGAGAGACGGGGAAAAAAGGGAGAGAAAAGGGGAAATCAATGGGAGAGGTCACCTTACGGCAGATGCCCTGCTCACGGCCCATGAGGGGGCACTTTGCCACAACACCCCCAAGTGCGACAGCAGCTATCTGTTTTTTGGGAGTGAGGATCAAGGGAGTTTTGAAAAATAAAAGGGGGGCAAATTTCACAAACTTGGACAGACCAACAGCTCCCGAAAGAGGGGATTCGTTGCTCGCAAACAGACTTTGCGAGCCTGATTTGGCTCTTGACTCTCTCGTCTTCCTCTTTCCAGACAGTGAGGGAGGATCCAGTCCACGCCACACCATGATAGTTTTGAAGATCAGCAGGGGTGGGGTTGGTAAAGTCTGGGTCCGCCGGGTAAATGATGTCTGTCTCACACCGCAAAGGGGAGACTTTCTCCAACATATTCTGGCCCAAATTTAAATATTCTTTCCATTCTTCTCCCCAAAGAAATAGGAAAGACAAAGAAGGTCATCTTCCCTAGACAGAATTTCAAACCTTGTAAAGAATCCCAGCCTCGCTGGCTCCATGGTTGCGGAGGTCCTCGCGTCCAGCGGGAGCATACCCATCAATCACCAAAAATCGGAGGGGGGCTGAATTGGTGTTGCTCGAGAACCGCTTTCCCAGGGAAAGGGAAGCGCCTTGTCTGGCAAAAGAAGCGAAACGAACAGCGGAAACAGACATCTCTTTGAGGAACCGGAGAAGACCAAAACGACCAAGGCTCCCAAAACAAAGGCAAGGGTTGACAATTGGGGCCAATGAAATTCAGAAGAAAAATATTCTATCTTAACGGATTCCTGGGATTTATAAAGAAAAATACAGGTTCAAACCCCGGAAACACATTTTTTTTTTTTTTTTTTTTTTTTTTTTTTTTTTTTTTTTTTTTTGACGGCATGATGAGAACAACGCTCTTGGCTTTTGTGGTCTTGGCCGCTGTGGCCTGCACCGTTGGTGCTGAGAAAAAGGTTTTTTTCCTTCTTTTTTTCCTGGCATCCCCCTCTTGCCAAATCGTTTCTGATTATCTCACATTTGCTTCTTTCCAGGTTGTTGCTCCCAAGGTGACTGCCAAAGTTTACTTTGACATTGGTTTCTTTTTCTTCCTCCTTTTCCCCAGAGCTCTTTTTCTTTTTCTTCCTTCAAATCTTTCTTGTTTCTCATCTCTTCTCTTTCTTGTTCCTCAGAGGAAGGAGGTGAGCCCCTTGGTCGCATTGTGATTGGTTTGTTTGGAAAGACTGTCCCTAAGACCGCTGAGAACTTCCGTGCCCTTGGTTCATATCTTTTCCTTTTTTCCTTTTTTGCTTTCCCTTACTCGATCCCTAGCCACCGGTGAGAACGGCTTCGGTTATGAGGGAAGCGCGTTCCACAGAGTTATCCCCAACTTCATGATCCAAGGAGGAGACTTCACCAGAGGAGATGGAACTGGCGGGAAATCCATCTATGGAAACAAATTCAACGACGAAAACTTCAAAATCGATCACTTCGGCCCTGGGACTGTCTCCATGGCCAACGCTGGAAAGAACACCAACGGGTCTCAGTTTTTCATTTGCACCGCCCAAACCCCTTGGTTGAACAATAAGCATGTTGTGTTTGGAAAGATTGTGGAGGGGATGGATATTGTGCGAAAGATCGAGAAGACAAAGACCACTCCCAGGGACAAGCCTGTGAAGGACATTGTGATTGCTTCCAGTGGCGAGCTTTCCATGGAGGAGTAATTTTTTCTCATTAAAAGGAATAAATAAAGAAATGGCCTGGAAGGTCATCCTTTCCGTTAAGTGGGGTGCGACATGAAAGTGCAACAACAAAACAAAAACAAAGTCGAAAAAACCAAAAATACAATTAATTTGATTTCATTTTCCCCTAAATGACCTTCTTCCCCACCCCCCGGTCCTTGGAATTATTTATACATTGACACTGCTTGTNCCTTCGCCACCCCCTTCGCCCCTATCTTTCGTTCAGCCCCTGCTGGCTTTCTTTCTCCCTCCCCCTTTCCCCCTTTCACTCCTCCCATTGCTCCTAAATTTGAAGATTTGAGCATCCGAGAGGAGGATAGTTTTGAGGCGGTGAGCGAGGACGGGGGGCAATGTTTTTTAATCCAAGGATGGGCAAACAACGTCCCCAAATTCATTCTGAGAGAGAGGAATTAGGCAAAGAAAACCCCAAAAAATTGACGAGGATAAACACACGCACACACAATTCCCTGCACACAACACAACTCATGACATCCTCATTTCTCCAAAAACGCACAGTCGGACAGAAAAAAGTGGTGCATTACCTCTTCACAGGGTCAACTTTCAACAAGCGGTTGATTAAATCTTGCGCTTCAGGGCTTATGTGGAGATCTCTCGGAAAAACAACCTTTCCTTCCATGATTTTTTGATATGTCCTGAGGGAGTGCAAGGGTTGAGTATTTCAAGGAAAACTGAAGAGGGGTATTCTTCCAACAATTTAAAATTGAAAAAGACATACTTTTTTTTACAGTTATGTTCAAAAGGAGGCCGGCCCACCAATAATTCGTAGGCCAAGATCCCCAAACTCCAGTTATCAACGGCAGAGTCATGAGGGGCACCACTGAAAAAAAATGGATTAGATTTGATCAAGCAAAAAGTCAAAGCAATTTCTCATAGAGAGAGTGTCCGTGCGTGTGTGACATGTGTATATTTCTTAACTTACCCAACCATCTCTGGAGGAAGATAATCCAAGGTCCCACACAAAGTTTGCCTTCGATTCGTTGGTGCATGAACAGACCAGCCAAAATCGGCGAGTTTTAAATCATCATTCATGTCAATGAGCAAATTTTCTGGCTGTTCAGGAGTTCAGAATTTAATAACCAATCAACACCATAGGATTTTTTCTCCTTCTCCTTTCCCCTCCCTCCTCCCAACAAACCTTGATATCTCGATGAATAACATGCTTTTTATGACAATAGTGAAGGGCATCCGCAGCATCCCTCACAAATTTAGCAGCCCTTTCCTCCTTGAATCGCTTTTCTTTTTGCAAAAGTTTGTACAGTTCTCCCTTAGCGGCAAATTCGAGGATGAGAAAAATCCGGGTTTCATCGTAGAACCATCCGTAGAGACGGAGGACATTGGGGTGTCTGAAAGAGAAGGGTCAGTGTCTTGTAAGTTCATTCATAATAAGGCCATACATACTACCCCGATGATGTAGGTCGCTAGAGAGATTTTAAACAACATTAACACCAAGACTAACCTTAGCTGGGATTGGATCTCAATTTCCCTTCTGACTTGGTGTTCGGCCCCCTCATTTTGTAAATCAGCCTTAAAAAGCACCTTTAAAGCAACCACAAATTGGTTTTTTTTCTCTCGAGCTAAATAAACAAGTCCAAATCGACCCTTTTTATTTTTGATTGGTGAGAAAGGAAAAAAAAAGAAAAGAAAAGAAAAAAAAAGAGAAAAAGTAAAGACGATGCTTACCTCACCAAGCTTTTTTCCAATATCAAAATCATCCAGAGACCACTCAGATTTTGGTCCCCAATCCCAAGCACTCTTCTTTGAACGAGAAGAAGGAGAGGAAGGTGGACGACAAGAAGGAGACGATGAAGAAGTGGGAGAAGGTTTGTTGCTTTGCACTGATTTGTTTTCTTTTTCTCCACTGAGTTTGGAGTTTGTAGGCTTTTTAGTGGTTGTGGAGGTGGTCGTGGAGGTGGTTGTGGAGGTGGGATTTTTTTTTTGTTTGTCACCATCTCCTCCAGAAAGGTCGCGAGAGACAGGGGTTTTAAGACTGTCTTCTTCATTTCCTTCCTTGAGGGTGAGGGAGGAGAGGGAGGAGGAGAGGGAGGAGGAGAGAGAGGGGTTGGAAAAGAGATTATTTGGAGGGTTTGTTGCTGCTGTTGTTTCTGGTGTGATCTTCGTCCCAAGGAAGGTTGGTTTAGAAGAAGAGGAAGAAGAGGAAGAAGAGGAAGAGGAAGAAAGGGGGGGAGATTTCCGAGTTCGGGCGCGATATTTCATGGATGTCTGTGTAGTATTATTTCTTGTCCTTGTGCTCGAAGCGCTCGAACTAAGACCAGCTTGAAGTTTTGAAGAGGACGACGACGAAGAAGAGGAAGTGTTTGTTTTTGTTTCAGATGTGCCCGTGGATGTGGAGGGTTGTTTAGCTGCGGAAGGTTTGGTGGAGGTTTGAGTCGATGTCGAAACCTTCACTTTTGACACAACTGCGGCCTTCCCTCCCAAAGTGGTGGTTGGTTTGAGTTTTGTTGAAGAGGCAAGAGAAGTTGTGGGGCCTCGAGGGGGAAGTCTCCTGGTGGAAGTGGACACGACTGCGCCATGAGAACCCTTCATGGGGACTCGAAGGGGCTGCAATGCCTTCTTCTCTTTGGAGCCAGGGCTCGTAACCGCAACCTTCGGGGGGCCCATTTGGTGTGGTTTGGAGACCTCGATTTTTAACTGCAAAAGAAAATGAAAGAAACTGTCGCGGACCGTTGTCAACTGGAGACAATTCAAAAAAGAAACAATTTGGCGCGCTAATTTTTTTTTCCACGGTTTGTTGTGCGATTTGGAATTTTGGAGTCCACGCATTTGCATTGCCAAAATGGACAAGCAGCCTTGGGATTTCCAAAGTAAATGGAAGACGATTGGAGCAAAGCAAATGGAAATGTTGTAGAAAACCCACAAAAGAAACATAAAAATCGAAAACGGTCTTCATTTTCAAAAAAATCGAGACGAGTGTTGGGCAAATGAATCGTTAATTTCATCGCGTTCATAACCCCCAATTGTACCAAAATAACAATTTAATTCAATTAGAAAGACCAGGAAACAATTTCACCAATATTATTACTGATTTAATTACTGACGAACAAAGTCATAGAAAAGACATATTGAATAAGACAGAATAAGACTTAGAATAATTATTAAATTAAAATATTTTTTTTCTTTTTTAAGGTTTTTGAATGAGTCAAAATCTTTTTCAAGACCTGCCATTGAGTGATGCTCAAATTCAACAAGACTATGCACTTCAAAAAATTAAGGTGGTAAATGATGCTGTTGTTGGAGGTGCTCCTTTTCAAGGACCTGATGGGGGTGATAATGCACCTGCCAATAACACCATTGGGTAAGTTCTCAGAATTGTGACATGTCTACTTAGTAATTTTTGAAAGCTCTCCCTATCTAATCCAAAGTATTCCCCAAGTAGATAGCGGAACGCTCTATTTCCTAACGTTTGGGGGAATATCGTGATGTTGTTACACTCTGCTAAAATAATTTTTGTGTCTTTACCGTTACAAGGAAGATGGGAAACATATATCACACTTGTACCAGAGTGTCGACCACACTGGAGTAAGGTCTCAAGTATATGAAACAATTTTCCCTGAATTTGTTTATTCTTAATTGTGTCAACATCATCATAAATAATTAAACAGTTTTTCATCTCTCCAAGACAATTCTTCCATGGGCCGACACGGGCTCATACAAATTTTGTATGGGGAAAAAAAAAGGGACTCAGCTCGATCACTCACATATGGCCGTGGATAGTTGGGAGAAATCTTGTTGATTTATGGGTTTATAATTAACGTGATTGTGTATTATTTACACAAAATCATCCCGAAATATAACAGGTTGAGGTGCAAGCAAAGCAAGAAAAGGAAGATTTTGGGAGGGATTCAAGTGGCTTCTTGGGGTCAAAAGGAGAGGCTTCCTGTTGAAAATTCCTGTTGACAACAGAAACAATCTGGAAAGAAAGAACGATGGCTGATGTGACCGCAAAAAACTCGGAGAGATATGATCGACAAGTGAGGCTGTGGGGCGAGTCTGGGCAGGCTGCACTGCAAAAAACGAACCTTTGTGCTCTTTCTTCTGGTCTTTCTCTTTCTCTTTTTCCTTTCTCTCTCTTTTTCCTCTCTCCTGTCTGTCTCCCTGTCTCCCTCTTTCCCTCCCTCTCTCTATCTCATTCCTTTCCACAGGACCAGCCATCACGGAAGCGCTCAAAAATCTTGTTCTCCCAGGGATTGGTTCCATTACTATCGTAGATGACAAAAAAGTGAAGCAAGAGGATTTAGGTGGGTGTTCTTTCTCTTTCTCTTTCTCTTTCTCTCTCTTTCTCTTTCTCTCTCTTTCTCTTTCTCTTTCTCTTTCTCTTTCTCTTTCTCTTTCTCTTTCTCTTTCTCTTTCTCTCTCTTTCTCTTTCTCTCTCTTTCTCTTTCTCTCTCTTTCTCTCTCTCTCTCTCTGTCTCTCTCTCTCTCTCTCTCTCTCTCTCTGTCTCTCTCTCTCTCTCTCTCAA
>MUHK01003208.1:1116-15201 GCA_002151225.1 Paramoeba pemaquidensis
GTGTGTGTGTGTGTGTGTGTGTGTGTGTGTGTGTGTGTGTGTGTGTGTGTGTGTGTGTGTGTGTGTGTGTGTGTGTGTGTGTGTGTGTGTGGTGCACATTTGTGGGTGTGCGTTTGTGGGTGTGCATCTCTGTGTGTTTTACCTTACTCTTTTACCATGTCATGCGACCTTCCCAAAATAGAAGGACATAACATTTTGAAGGGAAAAATTCCTTTGTACGGGGCTGTTGTTTCTGTCTCCTCCAACCTCTCTTCTTTTACTTTCTTTGGTCCCTCTCCTTCTTCTTCCCCCTCTCCATCAGACTCTCCTTTTTTATTCACTCTAACAGCAATTGATAGGATTGTCCAGGTTTCTTTTCTCTCTTCCTCTCTCCCTCTCCCTCTCTCCCTCTCTCTCCTCTCCTTTCTCACCTCCCCTCTCTCTCAATAGTTGGAAGCAGAGTCAGAGGAGGACGGGGTGGGGTGGGTGAAAGCGATAGAAGCACGCATCCGCTCCATTGGGAGGTCAGTTGAAACGATTGTGAGTTAATAACAACATGATAACTAATTAAAACTATCTATGAAAGAAGCTTCACGACCTCCAAAAATACCCCTTTTTTCAGGGTCGAAAAGTTTTCATTTTTTTTGCAAACACCCAAAAATCAATTCAGGAAATGGGCTCATTTGGGCCAGAGAAAGAACTCAAAAAAAAGTCGCAGGATGACACAATGAAATAAGGGAGCCTTACAACAACACGGAAACAAAGGGGGTTTATTGAAAAAAAATCCTTTACCATCAGTTGGAAGAAAACCTCCTGAATCAAATGAAACAGTTTTGAGGTGATCTCATTTCTGATATTTTCCTTTTTCCATCTCTTTTGAAAAGCAATTTGGCAATAATTTTGGTGGTTTGAGAGGGATGGGAACAAGAAAACGCAAGTGAGACAAGAGTGGAGAGAAGGATTTATGTCTTGTTTGTTTTGATTTGGAGTTGGGCGGAAGCTGGGCGAAACCGGCGTGGTTCCATCTCTTTGAACTTTTGAATTTCCTTGTCACAATTCAATCCAGTCTGCTTATTTCTTCTTGTACCCCTTTCCACCAAATCTTGTATTGTATCTTATTTTGATAAAAGTCTTTGAGTCAGATGATGAACTGTCCCGTTTGGTCCAACTTCACAAAACACTCCCAATTTTTAGTATTCGAAAACTTTCCAGATCAATCAAGAAGGTGGAATTTTAGGAAATTGAAGAAGGGCTTCGAAACAAAAAAGGGCGAAACTTCCTGATTTCATTTCGAGTGACCGTGATTTCCCTGCAGAAACTTCCTGATTCCATTTCGAGTGACCATGATTTCCCTGCTGGGGTTTTTGTCATTGGGCGATACCGAGAGAACGACACATTCCCAAAATTTTCCCAGGATTGCTCCACTGCTCCTCCTCCTCATCCTCCTAATTCTTTTAATATTCTTCTTTGTAAGCTTTTAAATGAATATAATTATTTAAAAAAGTTGGGCTCAGGTTCAACACACTGAGGAATCTTTTTTTTCTCCCTCCAGAAATATTTTTTGGATCCATATTTTCCCCCCATCATTTGAAAGCCATTTTGAGCGTTTTGCATGTGGTTGAGAGCCTATTTTTGAGCAATCTATCAACACAGGACCCACATGTGATTACTTTCAATGGCATAGAATTGATTGCAATATATTTCAATAATAATTTTGCCATTGATTGGTCATCTGGATCACCAAAAGGATAGAATCTCACATGTCCTGAGAAAGCTTCAAGGATAGCTAGGATGTGTGCGTCTCCTTGTTCTGTCAAAGGTCCACCTTTGGTGCTGTCCACTGCACCAGGATATGGCAGTTTGATTGAGTAAGGAGCCATGAGAGCTTTGCTACTAGTGGAGATTTGATATCTTTCACAGGTTTCACAATATGCTTTTAAATAAGGCCCCATTGCTAGAGCTTTTCTGCTCTCTTTGTGTGGCGCATCTGGGAATGAATCTCCGAAGCCATGACACTATACCAAGGAAACTTTGTGCTTCCTTGATTGTCCGAGGTTGTGGATATTCCTTCATAGCTTTCACTTTTCTTACTGAAGGTTTGAGTCCATCTTGGGTGGCTACAAAACCCAGGATGTCAAATGTTGAATGACAAAACTTGCATTTTGGTGGTTGAATTTTTCGTCTGTTTTCTTGGAATCTTGAATATTTTTATGAGATCTTTCAAATGGTTTTCAAAAGTTGGGCTGTAACAAAGTATATCGTCGATGTAGGCGAAACAGCATTGCCATATTAAACCATTCAGCACAGCTTCTATGAATCGTTGCTGAGTGGCTGGGGCATTTGTTAAGCCAAAAGGCATCCCATAATCGAGAGGTAGATGTAAATGCTGTTTTTTCAATATCTGAATCTTTCACAGGAATAGACCAAAACGGGTCCGTCAGATCTTGGGGGTCGAATGACTCCTCTTTCTTCCATTGCTTTTATATGTTTTTGGATGATAAAATCCTCAACTGGTGCTGTTTTATAAGCTTTGCTTCGGATTGGTCTTTCACGTGTTGTTTCGATTTCACATTCGACAGCAGTTGTGTGCTGAATTTTTTGGTTTGTCCTTTTGGGGATTGTCCCTCAAACCTCTATCATAACCCCCATTTCCCCTCCTCCTTGACAAAATTTGGTGCAATTTCAGTCCCCCCATAACAATCCCTCAGATTTAAAGATTCTGATTTCACTCTCACATTGTCGAAGTCACTCTTCACACGGGGAGAGTGAGGAGGAGTAATCCAGAGCGCATTTGACCTCTCCCCCAACAATTTGCTGATTTTCCTGCTGATCAAAGAGAGGTGTATCCGGTTTGGAGAAGGAGAGGGAAAGAGTGAGGGAATTTCGTAAGGGGCTGGAGGATAAAGAAGGAGAGCTGAGAAAGCTGGGAGGGGAGTTGGCAGAAGAGAAGAAGCTCCTTGAGTCAAGGTTTGGGGACTCAGTCATGACTGGCGCAAAGGGAAAACAAGAAAAAGATACGACTGTGGGGGGCAAGGGAAACACAGGAGGGGGTGACCAATAACACAAAGGTCCCAGCAACACTCTGTTGAGTTCCCACCGTTTGGGTCGTCCATTCTGGGCCTTCAAAAAAGGCGCTGTTGCACTGCGGTGTTCAAAACTCGGAGTTCTCTTCGATAGAGGGTGCGGTTAAATGGGATTCCCTAATCTTTGGAAAATTAAAAAGCCAGCGCGAGCGCCGGTGGAAGTGCCAGTGGGCAGTTGAGTACTGTCAGATCAAAATGTCCCTTTTTCGAAAGTTTGGGAACTGGATCCATGATAGGGACCCACACAAGACCGTGAGTTAAGTAAATAAATAAATAAATAAAATAAAATTTATTGTTCCCCAACTTTCGAAAAAAACCGTTAAAGGGACATTTTGATCTGACATTACTCATGTCGCGATGATCAGCGTCTTGGTGTGTAAAAAAGAATCGTGGTTTTTTGGGATGGACTCAATTGGCAAAGTTACCACACCTCCAAACCAAGGGGAAACTCTTGCTCGATTGTTGCATGAACTTCGTGAGACTGGTGTTGAAGCGACACACTTTTTGGTGTGTTTTTTTCGTTGGAACCAATGCTCAAAAGGAGAGGGTGCGACGTTTCGGCAAAGATTCTTCACGAATTTGACAAAAAAGTTTTCTGTCAAGTTGGGTGACGACGACTTTGTTCACGTCCATTGGAAGTCTGCGAATGCAACGACTTCTTTTATCTACTATTGCACTTCAAGATTTGATGAAGCCTACGTTCGACAGCTAACAAAGGGAGCTGTAACAAGTGCTTACGAAGGTGCTCGAACTAGTGGCGATCTTGGGAAGGACCAAGTTGGAATGAATTACATTGTGAGTAAGAATCTTGACTTTACGATTGATTTGGAAACTGGAGCAATTACAAACCTTGGAAATGTTATGCCTGAAACTCCTTATTTGAATTTTGAAGAGCATTTTGTTGATGTGTCCTCCACCGCCTTGCCGTCCTCGCCGCCGTCCTCGCTGCCGTCCTCGTTGTCATCATTGTCGTCCTCGTTATCATCATCGTCCTCGTTGTCATCATTGTCGTCCTCGTTGTCATCATTGTCGTCCTCGTCGTCATTGTCATCAGAAGATGACAGTGACGAAGGAAGAAGATCACTTATTCGTAAAAGAAAAAGAAAGAGGATCATTGATTATGATGATTATGATGATGAATGCACGCAATAAGAAGCCACATGAATAAAAATCTCTTTTCTCTCTTCTTGGGTTTTGCTAGGAAAGAAGAGGAAAGAAGAGGAAAGAAGAGGGAAAGCACCAGTCAAACCCCCCAAAAAAAGTTCAAAAAGAAAAAACAATTTTTTGGAAGAAGTGAAAAAGAAGGATCGAAATGAACACCCTACATTGTTTCTTGGAACAAGACGAGGCCAAAAAGGTGATCACCCATTCAGGCAGTAGAATGAGTGGTCTTTGACTGCCACTGGCACTGGCTGCGACTCAAAAACTAGTTCCGACCTTGCAGACAATGATGATAAAGTGATGACGTCACCCTAGAGCCTCCTTTGACGTCCGGGTTTCGGCCGTGCTGAAAGGATGTCTTTGGGTTTTGGACATTCCTTGACGTCCGTTGTGACCCCGAAACTTTGCGGTTATCTTTTCTTCTTCTTCCTTCATTTCCTCTTTTCCTTCAAATTCCCCTGATATCCCATGGCAGCAAACGACCAATTTCTTCCACTTCCTGCTAACACACACGCAAAATCTTTTGTCGTTTACAACAACAAAGGTTTTTTGTTCATTTAATGCCAGTTTTATCTCAGAAATCTCATCACCAAATCAGGGGGGGTTGGGAAAACCACCATTGTGTTTAACTTTGCGGCTGAGTTGGCAAAACGGCACCCAAACAAAAAGGTTGTTTGACTTCTTCATGGAGAACCAAATTTTGCCTTTTCAACCACTCACCATTTTGCTTTTTAAAGATTCTCGTCCTTGACTTGGATTCACAATGCAACTCGACTTCACTTTGTCTTGGTGGAGGTCAAGTGGGCCAGGAAGAAGTGTCAAAGGTGATCAAGTCACAAAAAGACGTGGTACATTATCTGCAGGTTGGATGTTTTGCTGTTTGTGCTCTCCGTAGCTAAGACTCAACCCTACTTAGGAAGCAGAGTTCGCCCAGTTTAGAAAAGTCCCATCACTTCGAAAGTACGTCCTGAATGTTCGAAAGCATCGTGAAAAGATGGAGCAAGGTTATGCCGACCATATTCCTCCCAACCTTCATTTGGTTTGTGGTTCCCTTGACCTCGACCTTTGGTCAAGTGTCTTGGAAAGAGGTGCCTGGCAGCCGCCATCCATGCCGCAGCCTAAACCCTTCTATGCCATCTACAGCCTTCTCCACAAGGCCATTCGAAATTTGAGTGCTGACTGGATCGTTGTGATGGATACAAATCCCTCTTTTTCGATTATCACTCGGCTCGCTCTGGTTGCAGCTGAAGAGATCATTATTCCAACAACACTTGACGAGTTTGCAGGTGGGGGTGTGAAAGCCCTCCTTCACCAGCTCGGTGTTGACAATTCCCGGGATTGTTCCAGTTCCTTAGTTTCTCTCCTGGAGCGTTTCTTTGAAGCTGAAAGATTGTCATCCCGGCAGTTCACCAAATCGCCATATGAGAAGTTGCCAGTTGCAAAAATCCGAACGATTGTGATCAATCGAACACCACATCAATCGCAAGGAAACGCAGTTAGGAACATCATGAATTCCTTCGAGGAGATGATCAGTTCTTCTTACATGAACAACTCAGACGTTTTCGCACCCCCTCATGTCGCAGCCCCCGTCTTGAAGCCACAAACGACAAGTGAAGCGATAGAATTTGTGAAGCAGTTTTACTTCTCAGAGCTCACGGACATTAAGGGTGCCATTGGAATCAGCCACAACTTGGGTCTCCCAATCACCTGTTTACAGCAAATAAGTTATCGCATGCGGTTCCTCATTCATGCCTTTGCGGACGACGACAATGGTGATCAAGTACCTGGAACTTTCGATGAGGATGATTCGAATTCAAATATTCAAGCAGCAGAAAATGAGGCGAAGGTGGGTGTGGACACTGCTCGGTTTGCAAATCAAATTCAGGTTTTTTCCTAGTTCCTTTCCTCTTGTCTTCCTTTTCTCTGTTCTGACCCTTCTCATTTAGGACCTTGTTGAATTGGCCTTGAACTCCTCCAAGAGTCCTGAGTTCCTGTTGCATGGAGACGTCTCAAATTCTACGAAGAAGATAAATTATAAGCTGTCCCTCGTTGCCCCTGTTCCATGTAGTTCGTACCGAGGACGAGATGAAGTAGAAGCCGGCAGCAGTATGTGGCCACATAGGTGTGGAAGGAGAGTCTGTTTGGTGGAGACTTTCGCCAGAAACAACAAGAGATATGCGTCATGGGCACAGAATCAACAAAGAAACCTGATGCAAGAGGGCAGCATTTTCACACCCAAAAAAGGAGGAGGAACACCTAAAAAAGGAGGAGGAGGAGGGGAGAAGAGAAAAAGAGACACAGGGAGAGGAAAGGAGAAAGAAAGCCCAAAGAAACGCTTCAAAAAGGAGTAAGAGAACAGAAGAGATTTTGGTGGGGGGCAAAAAGAACAAGGAAAAGTAAAATAGCCCAAATATTTTGATTTTTTATTCCATTTTTTGTTTCTTCTCACGAGCCAAAAAGGCGCGGCGCAAAAAAAAGTCCCCTAAAACGCGGACAGCTCTTTTTTTCGGATTTTTTTCGGGATTCGAAACGCTTCCGTTATGGCTGTGGTTGTTGTTATTTTCGTTGTGGTTGTTGTTGTTCTTGTTGTTCTTGTTCGACGTGAGCTGAGGGGGAGGACGACGAACGAAGAGGAGGCACCTCATAAAGCATCCCAGGAACCGATTGGGAAAGAAAAAGAGAAAGAGGCTCCGATGGCTTTCCCAATCGACGAATTGGGGGGAGAACCAGATGAAGATCAAGAAGGGGGCCCTCTCCCAGTTCAGGTCTCAAGTAACGACATCATTGGAGTAATCCCCGAGCCACCGAGAGGAGGGAAAACGGTACCTTTTCAGTTGATCACCAATTTTCCAGAGTATCAGGTTTTTGCGCGTGAATTGACCAAAGGGACGAATTGCTTGATTGACTCTATGAACTTTTATAACTCTGCGTCGTACATCCTCGAGGTATTTTTTTCTTTTTTCTTTTTTCTTTTTTCTTTTTTCTTTTTTCTTTTTTCTTTTTTCTTTTTTCTTTTTTCTTTTTTCTTTTTTTCTTTTCTCTTTTCTTTTTCTCTTTTTTCTTTTTCCCCTTCCCCTTCTTCCTTCCTTCTATTTTTTTTTTTTTTTTTCAAAAAGTTTTTTATCAGATAAATGAATTGAGGTATGCCATCAAATCCCTTACTGCTGAGGCAAAACTTTCCATGGTTCTTGGTGCGTTTAAAACAAGGAAGTTATTCATCCCAGAAAAGACTCTCCAAACTTGGGTCTCAAAAAGTAAACTGGCTGTCTCCTTGTCCTCGTCCTCATCCTCATCCTCGTCCTCGTCCTGTGTGCATGATTGGGACCTCTTGGAGAAGACATTGGGGAAATTAGGGTTGCAGCTCAACAAGGAAGCACCCAAGTCCAAGGAAAGGCCCAGTGGTCTTGCGTGGGAACGTGGGACACACATTATTCCTGGTGATGATATCTCTAATGTTGAGTTGGTTCTGTGCCGTCAATCGACAGGTGAAAACCATCCTTGTACTTATGGAATGGTCAGTCCCTTTTTTTTCTTGCTTTTGACTCACTGTCATAGTTTTATTGACACCTTTTTTGTTTTAGTTTCTTGGGGAAAAGGATTCTGGATACCAGGTTTTGCTTAGTCGAACGGCTTCCCAGACCTTCAGCAAAAACGACGTGAAACTTCCAACATGTTTTCTCTGTGAAAAAAATGTGTCAACTGAGGAGTTTACAAAGAAGTTGCTTGATTATCACGCCCAGCTGAACCAATTCCAAGAGTTAATGAGTAATTGTGACAAGCTCCGAAGGTCAACCCCATGGGCCCCGCAGCTCCCAGTTCGGTCTGCCTTGGATGCTCGTGCAAAGGCCTTTGCTGAATTTCGACAGAATCCCCCCCTTCCTCCTTCAGATCCAGATCCACATGTTGCGATTCTGAAAAAAAATATTGTGGCTCTGGAGGAGAAGATCTCTCTTACAACAAAGCGTATTGCTTGTCTCAGAGAAGAACGGAAAGATATCGTGAGAGAAGCAAATACTGGCCGAAAGTTTGGATTGATTGAAAATCTTGAAATTGTTGATAAGTTTGAAAAAGTCTCGGAGAGGATTCACATAGCAACAAATCAGCAGAAGATTCTTGAATGTAAGAAAGATGATCTATCCAAGGCATTGGGATATTATCAAGTAAAATAAACTCTCTCTCCCTCTGTCTCAAGAGTTCCAGAAAAATGAGTTCAACTTGATCAAATGGGCATTGAAAAAAAGAATCAAAAATTGGATTTATGTTCCTGTTCGAAAGTCTCAGGAATGATTTTTTCTCAAGTGCAAAACAGATGTCATCGAGTGGTTGGAGAAAGTGGGAGGTGTTGGAAGGGAAGGACCACAACAAGACACCCTCTTGATGAGCAGTGCAGTTTGGATTGTGGCAATGTCAAAATGGGATGACAGTTGGTCAGAAAAGACATAGCAATGGAGGCCAGGAGACCTTTCAACCCAGTGCTCCACAAACTTTTGCAGAATCCTTGAGTTCAAGCACTTGTTGGTGTAGCCTGACTCGGTGGCACAAAAATAAACTGGGTGTTTTGAGCGGAAGAGGTGGGCAATGGAGCAGAGAGGCAGTTTTATTGTGCCCATTTGATGGTTTTCGACATCAGTGGCTTTCAAAATGATAACAGACATCAACACCACCCCATCAGCAGAAACGAAGGGAACCAATGACCCCAATGTAACCCCAAGCCCCAGTTTGGAGTCCCCACGTCGCTTGTCTATCCGTTCCAGCTTGACTTGCCCAGAATCATACAAAGCAAGTCGGGTCTCATCGTAATTAATGCAATTGTGTGCCATCAACCTCCGCCTCACAATTGCCTCCTCCAGATACACACAAAAACTATCCACATGCTCCACAATCTCAGAGGCAATCCTCTTGTGACCAAGGCACTTGGTTTTTCTCTGCCGGATTTCATCTGACCACAATTTCAACCGGTCTGTGATGGTGGGGGCAAAAACATGACGACCAAGATAAGTTTCAACAAGGGTCAACACCTGAGAGGTTTCAAGGGGCATGTTGACTGCAGAGAAAGCGAGGACAATGCCTTTGATCATATCCTCTTCCTCAATCTTGAGGAGGCAATTGCCATGTCTCTTAGCAGGGTTTCTTCTTTGCTCTTAATAGATGTGACGAACACGCCCATAAGAAATATTTCGATTTTCTGCCACAAACGTAAAAGCTTCTTCATTTCAGTAACCTCCATTAACTTTCAATAAAGTCTATTAGCAGCCTTGACAAACATCCCAACCAATCCAACAAGAAAAAGAAAAAGAGAGAAACGCTCCGCCAAGAGCAACAAATTGATGTGATGTTTTTTTTACATAAAACCACTATTGCTGGTCATCAAAAAATATCGCGAACAAAACCATCCAAAAATCCCCCCTTTTTTTTCAGTCCAAATTTGCTCTATTTTTAAAAGAAATCCTCAATCGAGCCAACTTTTATTCCCTTCAAAGAAGAAGAAAAGCTTTTCTTTTTTTTCCTTTGCACCTTTTTTTTTTGTTTTTTTGGCCCTTGTTGTCAGACAACGAGATGTTGGGTGTTGAGGTTCAGGTTCTTTTTTTATTGTGTCTGTATGTTGGTTTGATTTTGGTTTGGGTTGTGTTGGTTGTGGTGTTGGGTGTTGGGTTGGGTTATGTTGGGTTCATTTTTTCTCACTTCGCACTAGTCTTTGAGGGGGGCTTTGCGAGGACATGACATCCCTGGGGAAGGTGATTTCGATTCTCGAAAATAATCAGATCTCTTTCGGCGACTTGAATCAAGGGTTGATTACGGAAGAGGATTTCCAAACGATGAAAATCGCGATTGGTCCAAAGAGACGCTTGTTGGCACTTCGTTCCACCCCCGACCCCGCCCTGGTTTGTTGTTGTTGTTGTTGTTGTTGTTGTTGTTGTTGTTGTTGTTGTTGTTGTTGTTGTTGTTGTTGTTGTTGTTGTTGTTGTTGTTGTTGTTGTTGTTGTTGTTGTTGTTGTTGTTGTTGTTGTTGTTGCAATAGCTTCAAAGGGTGTATGGGGTCCTCACACGATACTCTGATTGGTATGTCTGTTGATTGGACTCTTCATCTTCATCCTCATCTTCCTCTTCCTCTTCCCTGCCCAACTCTCCTGGGCGATATATGGACAATGTTGAGCCATCAACCCCGACAACCCCAAGCAAGCACCTCTCACACAAGTACCTCCCAGAATGAAAACCCCCCCAGCCGTTCAGTTGTCCAAAAGATGTCAAGATCCAAAAAATTTAAGTTTAACGACCCTGAACTTTGGCAAGTGCTTGTCACTGTGCTTCATGAAATGGATAATACTCGGGTGGTGGAAATATTGGTCAAAATGTGAATTTTGATATTGTTGTCTTTGATCTGGGTCGTGTTCGAGAGAAGACTGAGGACAATAAGGAGTGGGTTGATGAAGCGATCACTGAACTTAAAAAGCGGTGTGGCACTGGGGCTTCTAAAGTCCTCAATTTTTCTCAGTCCCCTCTCTCCTCCTCCTCCTCTTCCTCTTCATCATTCTCTTTCTCCTTGATGATGGCATGGAGATGATGAGCCTGTCGTCTTCAGTTGGAACTTTTCTTTTTCCTTTTTGTATTTATTATTATCCTTAATCTTGAGTAAAATCACTTCTTTCCCACTTTTCTGCTCCACTTTTTTGCACCACTTTGCACCTCCCTTGCCGCCTCTCTTTAAAACTTTCTTTTATTTGTTTGTTGTTGACATTGGAAACACTTCCACACATCTCCAGTCCGTCGGATCCGACTAACCCTTTCTTTCTTTTATTCGATTGTTTTCTTCCACATGGCAACTTGCTGTTGGATCCGACGCCAGAAATTTGGAGCAGGAATTTCCTGCGGTGGTGCGAGTTTTTTTTGGTGGTCTGGAGTGTAATTTACTCCTTTTATTTATTAATTCATTGCCTCTCCCCTTCTCCCTCTCCCTCTCCCTCTCCCTCTCCCTGTTCCCCCTCCCTCTCCCTCTGTCTTTGTTCCTCTCCCCCCTTTTTTTTTTGAAATCTTGTGTTATCTCCCCCTCCCTCTTTCTCTTTCTCTTCCTGTCCCTCTTTTCTCTTTCTTCTCTCTCTCTTTCTTCTCTCTCTCTTTCTTCTCTCTCTCTTTCTTAATAATAATAATAATAATAATAATAATAATAATAATAATAATAATAATAATAATAATAATAATAATAATAATAATAATAATAATAACAAAAGAAAAAAAGAAAGAAAAAAAAAGAAATGGAAAGAAAAGAAAAGAAAAGAAAAGAAAAGAAAAGAAAAGAAAAGAAAAGAAAAGAAAAGAAAAGAACCATCTCCCTTCTTCTCAAGGTTAACAGGGTGGAAGAATTGCCCCAAGGTCTGTGGTGGTTGATCGTAGTACATGACTCTCAGCTGGGAGAGACAGAGGGAGGGAGAAAGAGAGAGGGAGAGGGAGAGGAAGAGAGAAAGAGAGAGGGGGAAGGAAAGGAGCAGGGGGGGAAAAGAAAGAGAAGTGAGGAGGAGGAGGGAAAGGAGGAAAAGAAGGGGAAAAAGAAAGGAGGGAGAGGGGAAGGGAGAGAGAAAAAGAAAGAGAAAAAGGAGAGCAAACCTGTATCACAGAAGTTGCTTTTCCAGTGGGTGTCTGGTTCTCAATCCACCCCTTCAGCCCCTCTGGGCTCTTCACAGAAAGGGAAGACATTCCCTCTTGAAAATTCCTGTTGAGGGTTTTTTTAATGAAAATTGGCATGGAAACGATATCCACCCCAGAGAAAATCCCAAAGATCTCGTAAAAGGCCCCCCAAAAAAGGAATAAATTTGTTTGGTTTTGTTTGGTTTTGTTTGGTTTTGTTGGAGGGTCCACAGAAAAAGAGGTCAGGAGAAAAAAAAGAAAAAAAAGAAAAACACTTCAGAGACCCAATACTTGATATTGTTTCGTTCCTTCAGCAAATTCAGCCGCAAAGTTGAATGCAAGTGTCGTTTTTCCAATTCCCCCTTCAAATAATAATGTTAGACAAAGAGGAACAGAAAGAGGAAGAAAAGAATGGGACCTTTGTTATTGTTCAAGAGAAAAGATGTTGCGGGGGTGTCCGACCAGGGCGAAGAATGGCTGGGAGAAAAGGGTCTGTCCTAAATTTATGGCTAAATTAGGGAAATAGGCCGCCACTGGCGGAAGGACGATGGGAAGAGATGCTGTTTCAACGAAAATGTTAAATTACTACCACCACCAACAACACCTTCCAACTTTCCGAAATGATCTCATCTGTTCCAGCAACAAGATCGATGGAGAAATCAATGACTCACCGAAAGAGGAAAACGTCTCCCTCGAAGTTCCAGGGGCGACCTCCCAAATGCTGTCGTCTCTCGGAAGGAGGAGTGGGGTCCTTCTTCTTCATGGAAGGAGAGGAGAGACATATCGGAAGAGGGGAGTAGAAACATATATACTGAGACTGCAGAGCATATTTGCAGAGCCTACAGGTGGGGGGATGATGTTGAGAGGGTGGTGAGAGATTGTTGGGACAATGGTGATTCTTTTTGGGGTTTGATTGATGATGATCCTTTTTGGAGTTGGATTGAGGAGGATCATGATGATTATTTTTGGGGTTCGATTGATTGGTCTCCTTCTCCTTTTCCGTCTCCGTCTTCACCTCTCCCCCTGTGGGCGAGACTCGCTGGTGTCGACCCTGTTTTCGCCAAGCTTGTTGATGACAAGGAGATCACCCATAATGTGGTCCTTGATACCGAGCTAACCGACCTTTTGCGCGGTGCGTACTACAACGAGTACCTTGCTGAACGTGCGAAAGGGTACCTTGGCTTTCGCCCACTCCCTCTCGCCACGACCATCATCAACAGCCGTGGTCAGGAGGGGATGTGCAAGTTGTTTCCGCATCAGGTCAAAGCAATCACATACATGGGTGAACGTGAGGCAAGGGAACCACGGAGCGTGTACGGCCTTTGTGGAGGTGTCATCAAGATGGAGATGGGTCTAGGGAAGACCCTCACCGCCATCACCCACTCTCTTCTCTCTCCCTGACCTGAGTGCACCGAAGAAAGTGGAGCCAATGGGTTCCCTACTCTTGTCATTGCCTCGAAGGTGGTGATGATGGAGTGGAAGACCCAAGGCTTTGAGAAGTTCTTTGGGGAGCATGTGAAGGTCTTGTACCTCCACTCTGATTACCTGGGGCAGAACATCAACTATGTCACCCGGGAGCAGATTGTGAAGTACGACTTTGTGGTGACAACATACGATTTGGCAAATCCCATTTTATGATTTTGTTTCTCGTGGACCCAGTCTTTTTTCCAGAAAGTTTATTATTTCTTCTTTTTTTGGTTTGGCTTTTACTGAATGCCCAGCTTTCTGATACCAATGTGCAGAGTTGTCCCAAAGATTTTTTTTTTTGTTGCACATTTCTCTGGATCCACTGGTAGATCTTCTGTTTTTTGAAGTCAGCCACCATCTAATAATTCCTGTAGCCATTGCTGGATGGTTATTCTTTTGAATGTATGCTTCACTTCTATGGAGAAAACTAGAAGGTTCTTTCAATCCTCCATGGTCTTTATATTGGGGACAGTAAACGAGTCAATTCACAACCATCTGCACTTTGGGGAGGTGCACCTCCATCCCCATAGAAAATCTTTGGGTTACACAATAAATACAACGACAGTGGGTCCTCCCCTTGAGAGAGAGTTGAGCAAGAGGGAAACAAAGATGTGTATGTGTGTATGTGTGTGTATGTGTATGTGTGTATGTGTGTATGTGTGTATGTGTGTATGTGTGTATGTGTGTGTGTGTGTGTGTGTGTGTGTGTGTGTGTGTGTGTGTGTGTGTGTGTGTGTGTGTGTGTGTGTGTGTGTGTGTGTGTGTGTGTGTGTGT
>MUHK01003218.1:0-17174 GCA_002151225.1 Paramoeba pemaquidensis
CGCCCTCCCCTCCCCTCCCTCCGCTCTCTCAATCCCTCTTTCACTTAAGGGAGAAGACCCACCATGGAGGACACACACTTTGTTTGTGATGATGTTCGGTCATTGATAATGAAAAGAGCTCGATTTTTGGGGATTACAGGAGATATTTTGGAGGTTTGGGCGATGTTTTGTCTTTTGTTTTGTCTTTTGATGCCATTTTTGTGATATTTTTTTTTTTTTTTTTTCCAGGGTCTTCCACCTATTGGGTTGTTTTGTGTGTATGATGGGCATGGGGGGAGTAAAGTGGCAGAATATTCCGCTGAATTACTCCATATTATGCTTTTGGACCAAATTTTATCTTCTTTTGATCTTGTTAGAGATTATTCGAAAGTGTTTGATCCTGATGAGGACGAGAAAGAGGGGAAAGGGGAGGAGGAAGGAGAAGAACAAGAGCAGCAGAAACAAGAACAAGAACAACAAAACCAACAACAAGAACAATCACAACAAGAACAACAACAACAACAAGAACAACAGGAAGAACAACAGCAACAACCACAACAAAATGGAGAGCAACAAAACGAAAAACAAGAAGAACAAAACAAGGGAGGGGAAGGTGAGAAGCATTCCCCTGACCACACTACGAAAAAGGAAGAAGAGAAAGGGAAGAGAAAGGGAGAAGAGGTACTATTGAGCGAAGAAAAAGAAACAAATGGAAAAGGAGAGAAAAAATCAGAAGCAAGCAAAGAGAAAGAAACTCAAGGAAATGACCTTAAAAACAAAGGTGAGGTTCTGAGTGAAGAGAAAGAAAGAGAAGGAAATGGTTCCTCCTCTTCTCCTTCTCCTTCTCCTTCTCCTTCCTCTTCCTCCTCTTCCCCTTCCTCCTCCCCTTCGTCCTCTTCCCCTTTGTCCTCCCCCTCCCCTCGGGCCACCTCCTCCCCTCAGGCCGCCTCCTACTCTTCGTCTGCTCCCTTCACCTCCTCTCCCTCAAAACCAAAACCCCACCGCCAACAACCACAACAACAACAACAAGAAGAAGAAGAAGAAAAAGAAGAAGAAAGTGCAGAAAATACCTCCCCACAAACCGAAGAAGAAGACACCAAAAGAAAACAAAAAAGACTGAAAACCCACATATTTTCATCTCTTTCGTCAGTTTTCGAAAATTTTGATCGTTTTATGCTTCAAAGGGCCGAAAAAGAGGGGTGGGATGGGGGAGCAACAGCAGTTGTCTGTTTAACGATATGGGATAGCCTGTTTGTTGCCAATGTAGGCGATGCAGAGGCGGTGGTTGGGACATTGAGACATAATCGACCTGATCATGATGGGTTTGTTTTGTTTGGGGTGGGGAAAGAGTGGGGCTATTTTGAGTTATTTTGGGTTATTTTGGGTTTTTGGGGGGTGATTTTGGGGATTTTTGGGGGGGGGGGAATTGANTGGGTGGGAAGAAGGGAAAAGATAAAGACCATTCATTCTGACCACCACCCCACCACCACCACTAACAACAACAAAAGGGAGGGTTTTGCATGGGAGGGTGATGGGTGCTTTAGCTGTCTCTCGGGCTTTGGGGGATAAATCATTTAAGATGCCTTTGAACGATGGGAGAGGAGATTTTGTCACAGCCTCGCCTTTTCTTCATTTTGAAAAATTTTCGGTGAATTTTTGATTTCGATGTGGATGTTGATTTATTATTTTCTGTTTTTGAGAGATCTTTTTATCTTAAATGTCTTTTGAATGGACGATTACTTTTAAATTGCACTCCTTAGTTTTACTTTTCTCACCTTATTCTCCCTCCACCACAATGATCACAAACGACAGAATTCAGATTTCCTTATTTGTGCATGTGATGGATTTTGGGACACATTTAATTATCAGGTTTTCATTTTATTTGTTGTTGTCTTTTTTGCTGGTGAACGAGTTGATGTTGAGGAATCACGGAGTGCTGACACATTCTCTATCTTTTCCCTCTCTTTCTCTCTTTAGGATGCAGTCGATTTGGCCCAAGAAAAGAGAAAACTTGGGCTTTCCCCCGAGTTGATTTCGAAGTTGTTGGTTTCGGAGGCATTGGAGAGGGGGAGTATGGATAACATTTCCCTTGTTGTGTCATGGGGACTTTGATAACGTCGCTCTCGATAAAATAAAAAAAAATAAGAAAAAAATATACATTAAAAATGCATCATCATTTTACCAACTCAAACTTCCATCTTTTCCATCTTTCCCTCCAACGACCTTTTCCTCTTCCCCTTCTCCCCCTCTCCACAATTCGGCTTCTTCTCCGCCTCAAAAACAAGCTTTCCCTCCCGACAAGAAATCAAAACAATTGACTGATTTTCCAATTTCCCCCCAAGAATCATCTTCGAAAGCTCCGTCCCCACCACCTTCTCAATAAACCTCGAGATGGGTCTGGCCCCAAAGTTTGGATCATACGCCTCATCTAAAATACAATCCACCCCCTCTTTTGTCCAATCCAGCTCGATATCCCTCTCCACCAGCCTCTTCCTAAAATTCTTGAGATGCATTTTCACAATTTCTCTCAATTGCCCCTTCCTCAGAGGAGAAAACACCACCATATCATCCAACCGATTGATAAACTCTGGCCGAAAGTGCCCCCGCACCTCCTTCATCACCCGATCTTTCACCTTTTGTGGGACAACCCCTTCCTCGTCTCCCTCTCCCTCCCCCAAGTTGAGAAGATGGTAGGAGCCAAGGTTGGAGGTCATAATAATCACTGTGTTGGAAAAATCCACCGTTCTTCCCTGGTTGTCTGTCAATCGCCCATCATCAAGCACCTGCAACAACAGATTCCACACTTCCGGGTGGGCTTTCTCCACCTCGTCGAACAACACCACCGCATAAGGCCTCCTTCTCACCGCTTCTGTCAACTGCCCCCCCTCCTCGTGTCCAATGTACCCCGGAGGAGACCCAATCAACCGCGAGACCGAATGCTTCTCCATGTATTCCGACATATCGATTCGAACAATCTGCTTCTCCGAATCAAACAAATTCTCCGCAAGAGCTTTGGCCAACTCTGTCTTCCCCACCCCTGTGGGCCCCAAGAAAAGAAAGGACCCCATTGGTTTATTGGGCTGCCCCAACCCTGCCCGGGATCGTAAAATCGCTTCCGCAACCGCCGTGACGGCTTCGTCCTGTCCAACCACTCGCTTATGCAGCTCATCCCCCAGCCCCAAGAGCCTCTCCTTCTCTCCTTTCGCCAGTTTGCTCACCGGGATCCCTGTCCATCGGGCAACCACCTCGGCGATTTGCTCGGCTGTCACGATTTCGCTCAACAAAGCATCCCCCCCCTCCCCAGATTTTTGGACACAATCTGCCAGCTGTTGGTCTAACTTGGGGAGGACATTGTATTTCAACTCGGCCAAACGAGGCAAGTTGTATCGACGCTCGCATTCGTTGATGGCAACTTTGGTCATTTCGATTTCCTGCTTGATCTTTTGCAGGGAGTCCACCCCGGATTTTTCCATTTGATATCGAGTTTTAAGTACATCCAACTCCTCGTCGATATTGGCCAGCTCCTCCTCCACTCCCCAGAGTCGCTTCTTGCTTGCTTCGTCGTTCTCCTTCTCCAATGCAGTCTTCTCCACTTCCAGCTGCAACTTCTGTCGCTCCAAGTTGTCAATTTGTTCAGGCTGGGAGTCCAACTGAACCCGCTGGTTCGCGCACGCTTCGTCAATCAAATCAATCGCTTTGTCGGGCAATTTTCGGTGGGAAATATATCGGTTGGACAACTGCGCTGCTGCAACAAGCGCCCCGTCTGTCACCCTCACTCCATGATGGGCCTCGTACGCTTCTTTGATGCCTCTGAGGATGGAAACCGTCTCGGGAACGCTTGGTTCTGTGACGTACACCTGCTGGAAGCGTCGTTCGAAGGCTGGGTCTTTTTCAACGTGCTTGCGATACTCTGACAAGGTGGTAGCCCCAATGCATCGAAGTTGGCCACGAGCAAGGAGAGGCTTTAACAAGTTGGCTGCATCCATCGCTCCGTCCGCCCTTCCGGCTCCCAAGACATTGTGAATCTCGTCAATGAAGAGGACAACCTTCCCATCTGCTTCCACCACCTCATTCAACACAGCCTTGAGACGCTCCTCAAACTCCCCACGATATTTCGCCCCCGCGACTAAAGCACCCATATCCAAACTCACCAAACGACACTTCAAGTTCTCCGGGATATCTCCACGAATGATTCGCTGAGCCAAACCCTCCACAATGGCCGTTTTCCCAACCCCAGCCTCCCCAATGATGACGGGGTTGTTTTTTGTTCTCCTGGACAACACCCGAATCACTCGGCGAATTTCATCATCTCTTCCAATCACCGGATCCAACTTTCCTTCTTCTGCAAGGCGGGTAAAATCCGTTCCGTACTTCTCCAAGGACTCGTAATTGGCGTCACTGGACTCTCCTGTCACCTTCCGATTTCCTCGGACGTCTTTGATACTTTGCACAACTTGTTCTTTGTGGAAACGATTCTGCTTGAAGATCCCTGCAAGTTCCCTATCCTCCAAGCACGCCAACAACAAATGGTCCACAGCCAAAAAAGAGTCCCCTTGCTCCTTCTGGAACTTTTTGGCAAGAGCAAAGAGCTCCATCGTTCTTCGACTGGGGCTGGCATCAGGTGGAGGTGGGTCTTGGCGAGGAAGGCGCACAATAGCTCGATTCAACGCACGAGACACCCCACGGCCATCCGCTCCAATTTTGGCGGAAGTTCGCTGGGCCAAACCTTCGCGGTCCTCGAACAGAGAAAAAGCCATGTGCACGGGCAAGATCTCCAACCCACCATGCTCAATCACCGCATTTCTGGCTCCCGTAAACACTGTCTTCGTATTTTCTGTCCATTGATTGGCATCCATGAGAACTGAGGTTTTTGGAAATTTTTCCAAATTGTTTCCCTTCCAAAAACAAAAATCCAGAAAACTCTTTTGGACGTTTTTTCCCTTGAATTGTACGTCAAAAAATATCCAGATTACTGATTTTAGAGCCCTATTAAATATGGCTAGATTAGTTTTCTTTTCCACAACTCCAGAAGAAGCGATGTTGTCCACCATGTTTGCTGCTGCGGCTCGCTCCGCCCCCCGTCTTGCTGGTTTGAATTCTCTCTTTCTTTCTTTTTTTTTTTTCATCTCCCACTCCTTTTTAAAGAGGTGGTATTTTTTCTTCTCACTAACCCCTGAACCACCAGCCCGTGCCCGCAATGCCGGAACTCTCCTCCGTGGGACCCGTTCTTACAACACCATGCCTGTGGCCACTGGTTTGTTCGCCCGCAACACCTGGTCCGCTGCTCGCCTCACTGGTGGAGCCGTCGCTTTCTCTGCTGTCACCTATGGGATGACTCGTTCGATTTTCATATTTTTTGTTTTTTGTTTTGTTTTTTTTTGTTTTTTGGTTTTGTTTTTGTTTTGTTTTTTGTTTTGTTTTGTTTTTTTTTGTTTTGTTTTTTTTGGTTTTTTTGGTTCTTTTTTTATTTTGTTTTCGTTTTCGTTTTTTCTCATCAACATCACAGAGATCCAAAAGCCTGTTTGGGCTGAGGAAGCCGCCCCCCCCCCCCATGGAGTCCCTGGGACCAACAAAGAGCGATCCTTCATTGCCATCAAGCCCGATGGTGTCCAACGTGGACTCATCAGTGAGATCATCAAGCGCTTTGAGGCTAAGGGTTACAAACTTGTTGCCATGAAGATGACCCACCCCACCCCCGAGAAGGCTGCTGGTCACTATGCTGATCTTGCTGGCAAGAAATTCTTCCCCTCCCTCGTTGAGTACTTTTCTTCTGGTATTTTTTTTTTTTTTCTTTCGTTTTTCTTTCCCCTCCCTCCTTACTGTTCCCCCAGGCCCCATTGTCTGCATGGTCTGGGAAGGCCATGATGTCATTTTGGGTGGCCGTCGTGTCATCGGTGCCACCAACCCTGACCAATCCCAACCCGGGTCCATCCGCGGTGATCTTTGCCTCAGCATTGGCAGGAACATCATCCATGGCTCTGATGCCCCTGAGTCTGCTGAGCACGAGATTAACTTCTGGTTCACTCCTGAGGAGGTTTCCAACTGGAAGCGTGCCCAAGAGACTTGGATCTATGAGTAATTTTTTTTTTCGTGTGATCATTGAAAAACAATAACAAGACAAAAAAAAAAAAAAAAAAAAAAAAAAAAAAAAAAAAGAGCTGGTTTTTCGTTTTTAGTTTTTTTTTTTTTTGGTGACAAAATCAGTCCCACACTCGCTGGCTACCTCGCTTCATCTCTTTTCTCGCCTCTTTCTCCCCCGTCCTCTTTTCCTCTTCTATCGCTTTTGTAAAATTTCCAAAATCAAATCTCGGCTGAGAAGCCGGAAAGAATCAGTTTTACAAACGCTGTCAAACTCCTTCAAAATGAAGGACAAACAGGCATTACGGAGGGAGACAACCTGGAGAGAAAAAAGAGGGGGGGTGAGGGCAAGAAAGGGAAAGAAAAAACAAAGTTGCATTCCCCCACATACCTGAGCAACATCAGCTCCATGAAGGATCCAGGCTGCGTTTTCAATACATAAGTGGTGCTCGACTAAGTCATGCTCGATCAAGGTGACAAGCTTTTCGATTTCAAGAAAAGAAGCACAACCTTATGGTGGGGAGAGAGAGAAAATAAGTGGGGAGGGAGGGAGAGAAAGAGAAAGAATGATGAGAGTACCAAGGGCTTCCATTGCCAAATCCAAGGACATTTCAACATAGTCACAGTACACAAATTTCCTAAGTTGAAAGGAGAAAGAGGGTGAGCACACACACACACAAACAAACAGAAAAACATCTCTTCCCCCCCCCGGCCTGCCTCCCCACATACATAACCACATCAAAAGCATCAAAAGAAAACTGAGAGACAGGGAAATAAGACAACCCAGACCCTTCAGAAGAGGGGGCATTGGAATCATTGGCAATCCTCAAATAAAGAGAAGGTGCGCGGGCTAAGAAGTAAGAGAGGGAAGTAGGGAAAGGGGAGAGAGGGGGGGTGAGAAAGAGGGGGGGGGGTGNAAAAAAAAAAAAAAAAAAAAAAAAAACCATTTCGAAAATCAGAAGGATCTCCTTCTTGGGATTGATCATTGTTCTGTTTGCGATAATGAGGCTCTGGGGTCTTCATCTGATCAACTCCTGATTGTTGGTGATGTTGTTGATGTTGTTGTTGTTGTTGCTGTTGTGGGTGTCGTGGTCGTTGTTGTTGGTTGTGTTGCTGTTGACGCTGTTGCTGTTGAGGAAGGGGTTCTTCTTCTAGCGACAAAAGAGAAGGGGACGCATTCGGTCCAGAAGGGGGGGCCGATGAGGAAGAAGGAGATGAGGAAGACGAAGATGGAGAGGAAGAGGAAGAGGAAGAAGAGGAAGAGGAAGAAGAGGAAGAAGAGGAGGAGGAGGGGGGGGAAGGAGATGGAGACTGAGGTGGAGATGACGAAGGAGAGCCAGAAGGAGAAGGGCGCTTTGGCTTTCTCTCCCCTTGAGTTTCATCTTTTTTTGTTCTGGTTTCACCCTGTGGTCTTCCCTTGTTTTGCGAAGAAGAGGGAGGAGAGGGGGAAGGAGAAGAAGAAGGAGACTGTTTGTTTCGAGAAAAGTCACGAGAACCCTTGGGAGTGGCCCCGTTCTCCTTAGGTTGTGGCTGTTGTGGTGGTTTTTGTGATTGTTGTTGTGGTGGTTGTTGTTTTTGTTGTTGTGGTTGTTTTTGTGATGGCGACGGCGCCATTTTCCCATTCGAGTGGGGAGAGGGGTAAGGAGACGGGGAGGCGGAGGCGGACGAGGGAGAAGAAGGATCGCCAAACTCGGGTCTTGTCCGTGAAGAGGGAGGGTAGAGACTACCACCTTGTGCTGCTGCCATTCTGCATGGGAGATAAATAAAAAGAAAGGATTTGATTTGATTTGATTTGATTTGGTTTGGTTTGGTTTGGTTTGGTTTGGTTTGGTTTGGTTTGGTTTGATTTGATTTGATTTGAATTGCTTTGATTTGATTTGATTTGATTTGATTTGAATTGATTTTGGTTCGATTTGATTTGGTTGATTCATTTGTTTGTTTCCACCAACTCCTTCCTTACAAACCTGCTTGCATAAGCAGAATAAGGAGATTGCTGCGAATAAAACATCCCCCCCCTCACTCTGTCAAACGGCGCACGACGAAACGACTCCAGCCCCCCTGCGCCCAACCCTTCAGCGGGGGGAGGGTAGGTGGGGGAGTAGTAGGCGTCCCGAGAAGGTGGTGGGTAGGTGGGAGGTTGGGAGAAGGAATCCGATTCTTCCATTGGGTTCGTTTGGGGGGGTGGTGAGAAAGAGAGAAAGAGAGGAAGAGAAAGTGGGGGTGGTGACGTGGACGACAGAAAGTTCGCTGTTGGCGCGTTACAATTTTCGAATATTTATGGGATATTTTTTTCGACTTTATTGTATTTTTCATACAAGAATATACTTTTTTCGATTTTATATCCCATAATTTTGGCGGGAAAGTTTTTCAGGCGCCAACAGAGCCCAGAGAGTCCCTCTTCTTGCAAGTCAGACGATGAATTCCCTGGTTTGGTCCAAACTCAGAGGAGAGAAAATAATATAAGAATTTCTTATTCAATATTTTACTTCAATAGAAGTGGTCATAAGACACTGTTAAAAATCAAAAGTTCATTCACAATTTATTTTTAGAAGTATTTTACTTCAATAAGAGTTTTCAAAGGGGAATAATAAGAAACAAAAAAATAATAATAACAGTATTTTTTTCAATAACAGTATTGAAAAGAATTTTCAAAAGCAAAAGAAAAGAAGGGAATAACAACTCACCATTCAGGCCGGAATGATTCCGCACTCGCGTGCAGACCTTTGCAATTTCCCCGCGGTTTTCCATCAAACACAGAAGATTCAGAGAAGAAGCCGTCATGAGCTCGAAAACGAGAGACCAGGACGGGCCCTGAGCTTTCAAGTGTTTGCTCGTGAGATCGCGCACGTGAACTGGCCGCAAAACCAATTCTTTAGGGTCAGAAAAGAGGGAGAAAGAAAGTGAACCTTGGTGTTTGGCGACTAAGTAATGCTGGACTATGGGCGTGTGCATATGACATAAGCCACTTTTCTAGAATCTTTGGACGAGGACATCCCCATCGAATGAGTCCGGAAAAAAGACATTCAATTCTGTGGGGGAGCTCCAGCTGTGAGGCAGCCTTTTCAATGACCCATCAAAAGGATCCCCAGCAAACTGGCTCATTTCGTCGGTGGCTATGTCGCCTCCTCCAGTATTCACCAGGCGGTGTAAACGCTCCCAAGCTTCCTGGAATTTCACGTCTTCCGTCGAAGTAAACGAGAAAATTCTAGGTGTCTCCCCTTCTTGGACAGTCCCTTTGGATAAAAATAAAAATAAAAATAAAAATAAGAAGCTGTCTCTTTGAACAACTCCGAAAAAGTAGCCCCAAGAAGAGCCGGATTTGGGTTTCCAAATCTTCCTTTCATCAACCGAAAGGAAAGGCGAGAAAAAAACCCAAAACCAAAACCAAAACCAAAACCAAAACCTCTCTCCCTTCATTCTTCCTCTATCAGTTTCCTAGGAGGATAGCAAGAAGAAAAGCTCAAACCAAAAAGGCAACCACAATCACCACACAAAGAGAAAAAAACAAAAAAATGAGAAAACAAAAATAACAAACATGATGTTTTTTGATGTTTCGCCCTGATTTCTTTTTTGTTTGCAACATCCACGCCATGAGTGCCAACACCAAACCCTCCTTCGCTGTGGTCGGTCTCGGCCGAGCCGGACACTTCCATCTCACTTCCCTCTCCCAGATGGGAAACTTGGTCAATCTCAAGTATGTGGTGGATGTCAACCAAGAACTGTGTGAAAAAATTGGGAAACAATACGGTGCTATCCCTGTCACTGATCTCGATGTTGTCTTGAAAGATGAGGAATTGAAGGCTGTTGTAATTTCCAGTTCGACTCACGCTCACTATTCACAAATTTTGAGGAGCTTGGAGGCTGGGAAGGCAGTTTTGACTGAGAAACCCATCTCTTTTGATTCCGGAGAGTTAAAGAAGGTGATTGATCTTGCTGTTGACACCAAACTGCCTTTTTTTGTTGGGTTTCAGAGGAGATTGGATGATAATTTTGTGCAAATGAAGGAAGCTTTGGGGAGAGGCGAGATTGGGAAGGTTTGTGGTGTGTGTGTGGTGTGTTGACTCCCCCGTTTTATCTCTTCTCTCAATTTCTCTTTTTCCCTCCCTTACTCTTCTCCCAACCCTTTCTACCCCAGGTTCGGATGATCAGAACTTCCTCGAGAGATAACCCTGAACCTCCCCTTCCTTACCTGAAAATTTCTGGTGGGATTTTTCATGATATGTTGTGTCATGATTTTGATATGCATCACTTTATTACAAATGAGGTTTATTCACCTAGACACACATGCAAGCACGTGCACAGACAAACATAAACACACACACAAACACATCCACCTCCACATCCGCACCCACACCCACATCCCCATCACATCCACATGGAGGGGGGGGGAGNGGGGGGGTTGGGGTTGGGGAGTTGGAAGTCAAATAGAGTGGGGGGACCACCCCTATTGGCTGGCGAAATTTTATGGTGTTTTTTGGTTGGTCGGTCCCGTTTGTTGCAATTAGTTATTGGTAAATGTGTGTACAAACATAGACAGAGATAGACAGGCAGACAGGCAGACAGACAAACAGACACACACCTGCACCCACCAAAAAGAGAAACAAAATCTGTCATGTATTCCATTCTCATTTTAACTTTAGGTGCCTGTGTCGGTGTACTCTATCGCTCACACTTATAATCCTGAGATCGAGAAGATGGATGATGTTGACACTGTGATTGTGACATTGAAATATGAGTCAGGTTTGTCTTTGGCTTTTGTTGGTGGTGGTGGCAAGGTCCTACTTATAATCCTGAGGTTGAGAAGGACCCCCCTCCTTCCTCCTCCTCCTCCCTTCTCTTCCCTCTTCTTCTTCTCCTCCTCCTCTTTCCCTCCTTTCCTCTTCTCCTTCGCCCTCTCCTCTTTTTGATTTAACATACAAAAAAAAAAAAAAAAAAAAAAAANGTGTGTGTGTGTGTGTGTGTGTGTGTGTGTGTGTGTGTGTGTGTGTGTGTGTGTGTGTGTGTGTGTGTGTGTGTGTGTGTGTGTGTGTGTGCAAGTAAGTGGCTATTTTCTTTTCCCCCCTTAATCCCTCCTCCATTTTCCTGGCTTCCTTTCCAGGGGATGGTTCAGGTTGAAAATGAAAAAAAAAATACAATGATGGTTGCTACTGAGGCTGGGTATTTGTCAGCACCATCAAAACATTCTTTCCCTCAACGCTATGAAAGAACATACAAGGTTCTTTAAGTGATAGCGCTCAAAATGATGAGATTGAATTTAACCTCTCCCCTCCCTCAGAGAGAAATGGAATATTTTGTGGATATGGTATTGAATTGGAGATGCGAGCCTGCGTCTGACTTACAAAGACATGTTTTGTTGGAGAGAGTAACCACAGGGGCTGAGCTATCTTGGAAGTTGGGGAGGGAGGTGAAAATAGAGGAGGTGGAGGGGTTGAGGGAGGTGTTGAAGGAGTGAAGGATGAAAAAAAGAACCCATTGGACGAAAAAAAAAAAGAAAAAAAGCCCCGAAGATTTTTTTTTTTTTTTCTTTTTTGATTTGTATTTGAAAAATTCTGTTGCAAGAGCCAAAAATGACCCACCACAGAAACATCGAAAGCATAGAAGATAGCCACATAACCAGGGCGGACCTACAAACCCAAACAAACAAGAACAAGGTGATTTTTTCTGGTGAAGGGTCTTTGTTTTAGTAGCAAGGAGAACTTAGCAGCCCCATTTCGAACCCAAAATTGAAAAAATGCAGGTTCAACTGTTGTGGTGGTTTGTGTTGCAATTTTTTTGTGCGATGTCTTGGTTGCGTATTTTCCGTGAATTTGGGAGATCTGACTGGCCTCCAAGATGTCTGACAGCGACAAAAAATACTCAAA
Organism: Paramoeba pemaquidensis; assembly: GCA_002151225.1. Lineage (NCBI taxonomy): Eukaryota > Discosea > Flabellinia > Dactylopodida > Paramoebidae > Paramoeba > Paramoeba pemaquidensis. The sequence goes on from MUHK01003218.1 coordinate 11,919, forward strand.
GAGGCAGTTTATTCCCCCGACAGGACTCTTTCTTTGCGGGTCGGAGGCAACTTCCGAGATGACGTCATCATGGGCTTAAAAGGCGCCCTAAATAAAGGGGTAGAAACGAGCTATTCGGCGAACTGTCTCCAAAAGTCGTTTTTGGAGGAAGAAAGGGCTGAGGCGAAAAAGCAGGGGAGGAAAGAAGAAAAGAAGGGAAAACAAAGGTTTGCCTTGTGAAAAGGTTTCTCTTTTTCTATTTCTTTTCTATTTCTTTGTTTTTTCTTTGCTTTGTTTGATTTGTTGTATGACGGCTGTTTGTTCAAGAGAAGAGGGGGGTGGGAGGGAAAGGGAGGGGAGTTCTGTTGTTGATTCTTCCTTTTACCCTCAGATTCCCCAGCCGAGGAAGCGAAAACTTCAAGGTTCTTTTCTTTTTCTTTTCTTTTTTCCTTCGAAAAAGAAACCAATTCTCAAAAAATTCTCGCTCAATATTTTGTTTTGTTTCAAACGATTTCCCTCCTTTTCCTCTCCAGACATGAGCACCTCCAGCCTTCTCACCCCTCTCCAATCCTCCCCTCTCCCCCCCTCCAAACGCTCCAACATGGGGATCGGGAGAGAGGAGGTAGGAGGGGGAGGAGAATGGAGGAGAGAGGATATGGGTGGGAGAGGAGGGTACCCCGAAAAAGAGCATTCAGGGAAGGAGCAAGAGGGAACGGAGCAAGGAAGAGGGAAAGAGGGAGGGAAAAAGGGAGAGGAGGGAAAGGTGTGGCCAGAGTGGGGGGACAAGATGTTGGGGGGAAGGGGAGACCCAGGAGCGGAGTACAGAATGATTCAGGATATTTCAAATGGTTTGTTTTTTGGGGGGCTAGAGGGTTGGTTGGCTGGTTGAGTGGTTGAGTGGGGTTAGTTGTTTGACATTTTGGATTGACGTCCTTTTTTCTCTTCCTTTGTGCTCTCACAGAGCGGGTATCAAAAGAAAACCCCCAACAATGCTACCTCTCTGCAGGGATAAACAAAACAAAAAATCGATACAAAGATGTTCTTCCGTATGAACAAACCCGTGTTCGGCTAAGAGAGGGGATTGAGAACGATTATATTAATGCTAATTTTGTTCAGGGTGTTTTAGGATACAGGTACAGAGAGAGAGAGAAAGAGAAAGAAAACAAAAATCCAAGACATTCGCCAATCCAAGACGTCCCTAAATCGCTCCCTTCCCAAAAAAACAGATACATTTCAACACAGGCCCCCCTTGCAGTTACAATTGGAGATTTCTGTCAAATGATTTGGGAGCAAGAAATATCCACCATTTTAATGGTTTGGGAAGGGAAAGGGAAAGGGAAAGGGAAAGGGAAAGGGAAAGGGAAAGGGAAAGGGAAAGGGAAAGGGGGAAAAAACATATTCCAACCTCTTTTCCCTTCAGTTGACTCGAATTATTGAAAAAAAAACTATCAAAGCCTACCAATATTGGCCCTGCCAAGTGGGTGGGGTTGACCAAATTGGTGTCAATTTTTCGCTGAAATTGATCAGTGAGAAGGTCCACGATTGTGGTTATGTGTGTGTTCGAAGGTTGGAGATTTGTCGGAGAGGAGCGGGGGAAGAGGAGGAGGAGAAGAGGGAGATTATTCATATGCATTACACAGGTTTGTTTTGGCTTTGTTTGCAGTTGTTTATTTTGTTTTGGGTTTTATGGGCTGTTCTTTCTCATGAACCTTCCTTTTGTTCCCCCTCCCTCCCTTCTTTACTCCCAATAGAGTGGCCAGACTACGGAATTCCATCCTCAAATTCTGCGATTCGAACACTTCTTCATATTACAGATACCCTTCACAAAGAGTAATTATATTTCTTCTTTTTTTTTTTATCTATTTATGAATAATTTCCTTGTTGAGACCACACAAGTATGAAAGAAAGAAAAAAAATCTTCAAAAATTGACCCTCTAAAAAGATAAATTTTTTTATTATTATTATTTATTCTCTTTTTCTTCCTCCAAACCAGGCAACAATCACAAAGACAAGGACCACCACCCCCCACCCTCGGTATGTTCTTTTTCATCATTTATGTGTGTGTATGTGTATGTGTATGTGTAGGTGTATGTATGTAGGTGTATGTGTATGTGTATGTATGTAGGTGTATGTGTATGTGTGTATGTGTATGTGTGTATGGGTATGTGTGTATGTGTATGTGTGTATGTGTATGTGTGTATGTGTATGTGTGTATGTGTATGCGTATGCGTTTGTGTGTTTGTGTCTGTGTATGTTATGTCTGTTCTAAACAACTCTTTTACAGTTCATTGTAGTGCTGGGATCGGAAGGGCAGGCACATTCATAGCTCTCCACCAAGCAATTAAACAAATTGAAGCAAAAATTGAGCGTAACTCTCTTCAAGGAGGGGGGTTGAAGGAAGGAAAGAGAGAGGGGGAGAGGGAAGAAAGCTTTGATGTTGCAAGTATCAAAGATATTGTTTTGTCTCTGAGAGAACAGAGAAGGTGATATTTTTGTTTTTGTTTTTGGTTTTGTTTTTGTTTTTGTTTTGATTTTGTTTTGGTTTGGTTTGGTTTGGTTTGGTTTGGTTTGGTTTGGTTTGTTTTTTGCCCTCATCTTTATTTTATTTTTTAATCTTTTCAGAGGGATGGTTCAAACAAAAGACCAGTATTGTGTTATTTACAGAGTCGCAGAAGATGTTCTTTTTGGACTTTTGAAAAGGTTTCTTTTTGTTTTGTTTTGTTTTCGTTTTTAAATTTTGGGGGGAGCTTTTTTTTTCTCGCAACCGAGAAAAAAGTCGACTGTCTCATTTTTTTTTTACAATGCCCAGTCCCGATCGATCAAGACCTGATTGGAAAGATGAAAAAAAAGCAGTCGCTCTCTTTTTGGACAGTTGCCGAGGTAACCCACACAATCGATTGTTTAAAAGGTATTTCTTAATTAATTTTATTTTGCAGTTGCCCAGCCCCAGCCCCAGATGCCTCAAATCACGTCCATGGAAGACTACCAAAATCAAGGTTTTGTTTCTTTTTCTTTTTCTTTTTTTTCTTTTTCTTTTCTTTTTTGCTTATTGTTCCGCACCAAAAAACAAAACCAAAAAAGTGGGAATGAAATTTTCTTCAGCCCTCCAACACAACAATGACCACATTCTTCCCCTCATCGAAGAGGATGAAGAAGAGATCGAATATGAAGATATTGAAGAGGAGTTTGAGGAGGATGACGATGTCTTGTGTTAAAGAAATTAAGTTTTGAGGGAATTGAGTATTGGGATCGAAAAAGGGGGAAGAGAAGGAAGAAGAAGGAAAGACGGAGAGAAGGAATGAGAGGGAAAGATGAGAGGGAAAGAGATTGATGCTAGAGCAGAGGTTGGGAGTGGGGGTACTCCAATGTAAATACTAATCGTAAATATTCCAATTAAACCAAAACAATAATGATTATTTCTTTCTTTTATTTATTTTTCTTGGGTCTTCCTTGTCCTTGCGACCACATAACACGAAAGCAGTATGTTCTCAAAGGTAATGAACCTTCATCGCCACCAAATCAAACCAAACCAAACCAAACTAAATCGAATCTAATTTGAATCAAAACCAAATTAAATCGAATCTAATCAAAACCAAAGCGAATCAAATCAAATCAAATCAAATCAAATCAAATCAAATCAAACCAAATCAAACATCAAACATCAAAAAATCAAAAATCAAAAATTATTCATTCTCCCCCTCCCCCTCCCCAATCGCCTCCCAATACCCCACCCCTTTATCCTTCCCCAACCTCCCCACCAACTCTTCCAACGTCTCCTCACACACCACCAAAGTCGTGGATTTCAAAAGTTGGTACACACTCAATTTGAAAGAGTTTGTCAAGTTGACATTTTCAAGATTCCTCGCAGCGAGTCTGAGGTTGCGATCGATGGGGGCCGGGGAACAAATCAACAACGAGCTGGGGGTCTTTCTTCTGAGCTCCTCTCTTTTCCACACCAAGCCCCCCGTCAACAACAATTCCTCGAACTCCCTCGTTTTGTGTGATTCAAGGGAGCTTTCTTTCACCACCACCAACCTCCCCTCCTCCAACTTTGCTGAAAGAGCAGAACGAAGTGCGTATCTCCTTACTTTCAGAGGAAGAGCATAGCTGTAATCTCTCGGAGAAGGAGGGAAAGCCACACCACCTCCCCTCCTCTGAGGGGCTCGGATGTTACCCGCCCTGGCTTTTCCTGTTCCTTTTTGTTTGTACAACTTCTTGGTTGAACCAGAGACCATCCCCACGGTTTTGGCCTGGTGGGTCCCTTGTCGAAGACAAGCCCGATGCCACACTACTGCTTGGTGCATGATATCTGGGCGAATGGGGGCACCGAACACAAAGGGGTCGAGTTGAATGCGATCAACAATTCTGTTTTCTTTGAGAGAGAAGACATCGACTTCGGGAGGAGGAGCATGGGGAAGGCGGCCAAAGCCTTTGTCATATTGATGGGCTGGGTCGTCCGTGGTTGTTGTTGTTGTTGTTGTATTGTTTGGTGGTGTGGTGGAGGATATTTGGCGGTGGTTGAAGAAGTTTGTGCGGGAAGGAGCGATACCAAGGAATCCTTCTGTCAAAAGAGGCCCCAAGGAGAGGGTTCTACGAAGAGCCAACATCCTCTCTCTCTGTTGGTTCTCTCTCTTTTTTGTTCTTTTTTCGAAAAAAACGAGGAGACTTATTTTGACATCTTCAAGAAGAACATTCCATGGATATCCAAAAAACTAGATGCCTAACTTTAGCCAAACCTTTTTTGCCCTCCATTTAGCGACCTTTTATGCGCCAAATAGCGTTCTAAACAGGGCGGTGGCCGTTTTTTTGGTTCGGCTTGTTTGGCCACGGAGCAAAAAGAAAAGAAAAGAGGCACAGAAAAGCGTCTGGGGGCTAGAAAAAGAAAAAAGAAAGGAATGTTTAATTCTGGGCAACATCCCCGTCGTTTGGAAGAATATATAACCGCAGGGGAAAAAACGAAACGCGGGGCGGATGATGGGAGGGGGTCGCCTTCCAAGAAGAGGAGGTTGGAGGAGGGGGATGGGGAGGGGGTAGGGGGGGAGAATGGGAGTCGTGAACGGCAAGATGACCGGTCCCATGAACAGGAAAACCAACAACAACAGCCACCACAGGAAGACCACCGTGACCAAGAACAACATCAACAAGAAGATGATCCCTCTTTGAATCGTGTTCTTGCAGACCAATCACGAACCCCGTTGTATGAAGCACGTGACTCTCCTGAGATGCATGCACGAGCTGATGATAAGCAACTTCAACAGCAAGCAATTAAACAAATTG
>MUHK01003229.1:1013-13513 GCA_002151225.1 Paramoeba pemaquidensis
AGTGAGAGGGAATGATGGGGAGGACAGGGAAGGAAGGAAAAAGGAAAGGGGGGGGTGATCACATTGAATTTTTTTTTTTTTCAACAAACAAAAGCGAGATGCGGTTCGCCAAAAACAATATTTTCGGGATGATCAAAACGTTATTTTTAAGACTTTTTAATTGAAATAAAATTTCACGATTCCCATAAAAAGCAAATTTTCCTTTCACTCCTTTCCCAATGAGGGGTCTTTTAGCCTTTTCTTTCGCTCCAAGAAAAAGAAAGGCAATTCAAAAAATTTTTTGTTTTTTGTTTTTTGTTTTTTGTTTTTTGTGGTGGAGAAGAGAAGATGGCTTTGTCTGGGCATGACGACGGGGATGTACTTGGGTGGGATGAGGAGGATATGTCTTCTTTGACAAAGTCTGGACATGTTTTGAAGGAAGAACATATGGGTTTGTGGGCTGATGCGAACAAAGCAAAGGTTTGTTTGTTTTGCTTTTTGTTGTTTTGTTGTTTTGTTGTTTTGTTTTTTTTGTTTGTTTTGGAAGAGTGTTGTTTTAAAACTTAAATTCAACCCTTCTTTTCTTTTCTTTTTTTCTTGTTCTTTTTCTTGTTCTTTTGTGGTTATCATTTCCAATCCAGATCTCACTTGAAGCTCTGTTCATGGATTTACGTAGAGTTGTAGAAAAAGGGTTGAAAGATCTCCAAAAACACCCACACTTTCCTTGCTTTTCGCTATTGTTGGACATGGGAGAGAACCTCAACATGCCATGGAAAACCGTCGCCACAGCCATCCAACTCTTGTGGCGATACGCCAAGGCCCAACTTCAAAAAAAAAACCCACTCCCCAACCCTGCTGTACCAGTGACTCAATCCCACCCTTACCCCTCCCCCATCACCCCCCCCAAGATGTTTATCGAATATTTTCAAACTCTTTCCCCCAAAGAGCTCCACATCCTCTCCTACGGTTGTCTCTTGTTGGCCTCCAAATCGGAAGAAACCCTCTTCTCTCTTCGAGTTCTCAACGACATGCACCACAACTACTTTGTCATCCGCGAAGTGGACAAATCCCCTCCCCCCGAGCCCTGGCAGCTCACCACCAAGGACATATCCTTTGACCAAAACTGGCTTTCAACCCAAGTCAAAAACCAAGAAGTCTCCCTCCTCGTAGACCTCGGATTCAATCTGACGATCCGCCACCTCTCCCATCTCCGCCTCCTCCGCCTCATGAACGCCCTCGAAATCCCCTCCGAGCACCAATTCAAAGCCCTCTCCCTCGCCAACATGTGTCTCCTCACCCCCTGTGTCCTCATCAACCGCCCCCGCCTCTTCGCCGTCTCCCTTCTCTATCTCGTCTCCCTCGCCGACAACTACACCATCCAGCTCCCCCAGGGGCTTCTTCCCCGCTCTGGCGCCCCCCAAAACTGGTGGTCTCTCTTCAATGTTTCTTCTCATGATATGCAAGGAGCGTTGGAGCCCATCCTCGCTCTCCTGGATGGTCTGGGGCTGCGTGGAGAGTTTTTGGGAGAGGGGGTGATTAATTTTCCGCCAAATGAGAATGAGTTGGCGCAACTTCGCTCGATTTCAAGTGGGTTGACAGAGAGTGGGGCGCAGTTGACGGGGTTTTGTGTGAATCATTCGTTGAATGATACTGGGGATCAGGAGATGACGGAGCAGGCGTATCCTTGTTGTCGGCCCTTGGAGGAGTTTCAGAAAGAAAAGAAGATTAGTGAGGGGACTTATGGCACTGTGTATGTTGGGGTGGATCGAACAACTTCGGAGGTGGTGGCCATCAAGAAAATGAAGCGGACCATGTCGAGGAGTGGCTTTCCGTACTACATGTTGCGCGAAATTTTGTTTTTGTTTCGTCTCAACCACCCCAACATTGTGGCAGGGAACGCAATGGCCATCGAGAAAAAGAAGGGAGAGATCACCTTCTACATCATGATGGAATTTATCTCCACCGACATGCTCTCCCTCGTCAAATTCCAAGCCTCCATCATCCGCGAACACCGTATCCGCCTCTCCCAAGTCAAAAACGTCATGTACCAACTCCTCTCTGGCCTCACCCACATGCACGAACAAGGGCTCATGCACCGAGATTTGAAGCTCGCCAACCTCCTTCTCACTCGTGACGGAACCCTCAAAGTGGCCGATTTAGGGTCCATTCGGGATATCGGACGAACCGCCTTGAAGCTCACCACCCAGATTGTGACTTTGTGGTATCGCGCTCCTGAGTTGTTGATGGGAGGGACAGATTATTCCCATTCTATTGATATTTGGTCGGTGGGGTGTTTGTTTGTGGAGCTTCTTACGCTTAAACCCCTCTTTCCGGGGTCTTCCGAGCTGGAAACCATGCTCCGGATCTTTCGCGTCCTTGGACGCCCCACAGATCGCCAATGGAAGTGCTTCGCTGATCTCCCTCTTGCTCCAAAGTTGAGACAACACTTTTCTCGCTTCCCCACCGCTTCCACGCTCAAAACCACATTGTCGTTTTTATCTCCGGCTGGGCATGATTTTTTGGCGAAAGCTTTGGAGTTGGATCCAAACGGGCGGATAACGGCGAAGGAGGCGTTGCAACACCCGTTTTGGAACGAGAGACCGCTTCCTCAGCCGATTTTATTGGAAAAAGTGGGGATGGTTACGGTTTTTGATGAGAAAAATTTGGAAGTGGAGGCGGAGGTTATGAATGTTGCGGAGGATAATGAAAAGTTTAAGAAATTTGAGAAGTATACGAAGAAGGGTTGAGGGGGGCGAAAGGGGGGGAAAGGGGGAGNAGGAGGGGAGGGGGGAGGGGAGAGGAGGGGGAGAGGAAGGGAGAGAGCTGTGTACATGTTATTATGTCAGTTGGAAAAAAATTGGGTCCCCCAATTTTTTGTTTTTGTTTTTTGTTTGGAGGATTTTTCTTTTCTCAGCCGACAAGGAAGAAAAACAGTTTAATAAAAGAGATAAAAACTTATTTGGATTTGTTGTTATTATTTTTTTTAAATTATTTTTTTAAATTTTTTAAAATTTTGTGAGAAATTGGCACACTCACAAAATTACGAAAATCCACTCAAAACAGAGCGCAACGGCTGTGGAACGGTTTCCAACAACACATTCAAATGCTTTGAAAGGTTTCCTATTTTTGGGAAATATTTTCCAGCTCCATCATTTTTAATTGGTAAGTACCAATTACAAATACATGGTCAATGGTTTAGGGTCTGGGGTTTAGGGTTCAGTTAACTCGGCTTTCTTCTCCTTCTTCAGAGACATGGTACTCATTTTGAAAAGGAGAGAGAGAGAAATAAAAGTCAGGTAGCGAACTGTCCCGTTTGGGCCAACTTCACAAACAACTCACAAAACGCTCAAAATGGCTTCAAAAACACTCACAAAACGCCTCAGAATGCAAAATACACGATTTCTCACTGAATGGCACTTTAAACACGCGCAACGGTCGTTTGATGATGTGTTGAAACGCGCAAAATGACTTTCTGTTGTTGGGGGTAAAATGGATGAATAAAATGAGTTTCATAATATTCTCACTGTTATTTTCAGAAAAATTGAAGTTCCAGCAAAACAAAAAGAGATTCAGAAAAAGAGATTTTAAAAACATTCTCAAATATTCTGAGCTTGCTCACTTTCCCCAAAAATTCCCCGTCTCCATTTAAAAGTTGTCATCCTCATCAAGCAATGGAGAAGGCCCAAAAGATTGGCACATATCAAAAACCTGTAGGGCTACTTTCTCAATTTCCAATTCCCTAAAAGGTTCGATACAGAGACAGGATAACAAAAAAAATAAGCATCATAATAAAGGAAAAGAAAAGAAAAGAAAAGAATTTGAAAGAAATAGTTTGCCTGTGGTATTCATCTGTGTAACTTCTGAACATCAAAATTCGACTTTTTGGAAGACCAAACCATTTTGAGGCCTTTTCCACTTCTGGAGTTGAAGACATCCACTGGATCAGGTTTTTTTGTCGTGGGAATTCGGGATATTGAAGATCAGCTCGAGCAATCAGAACACAGGTGCCGACATCTGAAAAAAAAAAAAAAAAAAAAAATGAGTAAATGGGAAGGAAGAAAAAAAGAAAAAAATCATACGGGAATGTGTCGCTTCGGCCAAAAAGTCGATAATCTTCTCAACCAACATCGAAGGTTCATCGAGCTGAAACTCAATTATATCAATAACAAATAACGATACATCCACTCTCCTCCTTTCTTTCTCTTCTGCACTGGAAAGACAAGTACCAACTTCTTGGTTTTCATCCTTCATTTTGAACCCCCCAGCCACCTCTCCCAACAAAATTTTCTTCAAACTTGCTGCTGATTTGGGGTTGTAATTCTTCCTCGTCACTCCCCAAGTGTCGATTAGACGATATCCTTTCCACTTGACTTTATAAGCTCGAAATTCGATTGTTACGTGATCGTCAGCACTTCCACCTGATTCAGCTATGTTCATCTGTTTTCTTCAATCAAAAAAAAAAAAAAAGAAAAAAAAAGAAAATAAAAATAAAAATAGTCACCTGAGGAGAGGTCCCACTCCCAGCAGCGCAAAAAATAGTGTTAATCACAGAGCTTTTCCCACCTCCTTGACCTCCAAACAAAAGGATATTGCAATTCTTATTCCCGAAGAGATTATGAAGCCCGTTGGTCTTGAAGTTTTCCATTGTCCACCTTGATGACCAACTCCCAAGAACATCCCCATTCACTTTCTTCACAACCAAAGTGACGTTATGCAAATCCAAGAGGGAACGAGAGGGGAGGGGTTTGAGAGTAATCTGTGCTGTTTTGTCAACAAATGTCTCCGATCTCGCTTTCTCAAAGTAAGTATCGCCACTGAAAACAATGTAACAGCCTGAGTAATCGTTATGTTTCCCACTCAACCGACATGTGATTGGTTGTTGCATGCCCCAGGGCGCCATATTCACGTAGGTCACAGTAAGTGGTTCTTCTTTCTCTCGGAGTCGTCGTTGGCGCTCTTCTTCTTGTCTTTCACGTTGTCGTTGTTGATTTGCTTCTTGTTGCCTTTCACGTTGTCGTTGTTGATTTGCTTCTTGTTGTCTTTTTTGTTGTTGTTGAATTGCTTCTGCTTGTTTTCGTTCTGCCTCGCGATATTCCGATGAGTGGGTTCCTCCCATATTTCTTTCAGTGAGCAAAAAGAAATTTCGAATGAAACTGACCTTCTGCGTTCCACTTTTGTCCAAACCCTGGCGTTTTTCTGATGTCCCGGTGGGTGTTTTCGCTGCAAATGGAATTTTCGCCGGGGTTTGGACAACAGCAAAAAAAAACGTTTTTCTGGCGTCTCGGGGGTTTCTTTTCGAATTTGATTTTGTTTTGATTTCTTGATTTGCAATGTTCGGTTATTTTGGAGGAAGAGAGAAAAAAACTTCAGACAAGGGTGTGGGGAACTCCAACCCCTCGACCTCAACCGACACAGAAGTGCTCATTCAAAGCTGAGAGACTCCTTCGGCTTCTGGAAAAAGGGGAGGATAACGAAGCTCTGGTCCTCACCCTCTCCATTGCCCATTGTATTTCCATAAGAATGAACAAGGCAAAGGGCAGTGGAACTCAGATTGGGAATGGGAGAACAGGAGAATGGGAGAACTACCACCAACCAAACCACCAACCCTACCAACTCAAACAAAAGGAGGTTCAGTACTATCTCCAAGACAGCTCTTCCCCCTCTGGATATTTTACTAGTTTTGAACATTGCTTATCTGTTTTTCTTGAGAGAACACCTCTTCGCCGAGTTCACTACAGCTCGCAAGTGGTTCCAGACTCCCCATTTTTGTACATTTTGGTTGCTGGAGCTCGTTTGGATTTCGATGAGGACCAGTATCGAAAATTTCACCCATGTTTGTTTTTTCAATTTCAATTTCTCTTTTGAGTCTCTTTCTCTCCCTGTTCATTCTTTATCTCTCATGATCTAATTAACTGCTAACGCTTTTCTTTTTTTATCCAGTCGACCCTCCTCTTCTTCTCTTACAACTGAGAGAGGAAAACAAACCCACAAATGCCCCGGTTCCTTGTATTTTCCAACTCGTTTTTCGAAAAGATGGGCAAACTGGGCACTTTCGCTGATATCCAAAAATTTTTTAAAGAAAAAGCTGATCTGTTGAAATATATCAAGGAAAATCCCTCATTGTCACAATCATCTCCTTCTCCTTCTTCCCCTCCTGCCTCATTGAATTGATGATGAGAATGAACACAAAAAAATAAAAACAATAAAAAGAATTGCAAATCCGCAGAATCAACCTTGTCGAGCGCCCTCTCTCCATTGCAGAGGTACAACGAGCGGTTTCCCAGCTCTTCCTCACCGAGAAAGCTCTTCAACTCACCTATGCTGATGAAGATGGCGACAAAATCACTGTGTCAACCGATATGGAATTGGAGGAAGCGTACAACGTTTCCATCATTGGAGGTCGATCTTCAAGGTCCCCATCCCTTGGGGTCCCTTTTGTGCATGTCTTTTCTTGATATCCTCAAGGCAATGCAAGAAACCAGAAAGTGAAAGCGGAAGCAAGAGGGCAGCCAAACGAAAAGCAGAAGAAGAGAAACGAAAAGCTGAGGACGAAGCCAAGCAAAAAGAAGACAAAATTCGGAAGAAAGAGAAAGAAAAGAAAGACACCAACAAAAGAAGGAAGAAAGAAAGTAGAGAAAAACAAGAAACCAAAAGTTTTGTTCCCTCCATCAATAAATCTCACACATTCTTACAATATTTATGTCTTCGGAATCTGTTAATATTTAAAATCTTCTGTTTTTCACCACACAAAACCCTTTTTTTGTTTTGCCCGGTGGTGGCTTCCTTGGCTGAGGAGCATTCAACCCGATTTGAGCAGGCCAAAGCCTGTCTTCATGACAAAGCTATTCTCTGTCCGAAGTATCTCCTTACACCCCACAATCAAGTGAGAATGGAATGAGATTTCGATACTGTTTTGGAACAAATGCTCACTAAGTCAAAACTTCAAGCAATGGAATCAGAATTTTGGGAGTGAGTAAGGGTGAAACTTTGGGGAATTTGTTAGCGAGAGCTACGTGAATACATTTTTATTGAAATGATGTTGATTATTCTTTCGGTTTGTTCAAAATAATTGAAATAACACTGAACCTTCTTCCAGTTGATTGGATTCATGCAACAACTTCAAGGAGTAAAGTCAGAAGGAGAAGAAGAAGGAAACCTCTATCTTCCCACACACATTCATGTGTTTGATCTAAGCCTTTTATTGAGCTGGCTCAGCTCAAGGAAGGGGAAAATTCTACTGAGCAGCTGAGCTTTAACTGAGCGGCTCAGCTTGGACAGGCTTAGTTTGATCGAGGAACATCTCGATTTGGATTCTTACTAAATTTTTGGAAAAAGAAAACGAAAAAGAGAAAGAGAACCCCGAAGATCCACAACAACTCGTGTTGGAGAGGGAGGTTGCCCCTTTTCCTTTGGTTCTCATTCCATCCCTTCCTTTTCCTGTTCTCGTTGTCCTGTTGTGGTGACCTTGGTTCCCTGGTTCCCTTGTTTCTTCTTCCTTCTTTGTTCCTTGTTCCCTTGTTCCCTTGTTCCCTTGTTCCCTTGTTCCCTTGTTCCCTTGTTCCCTTGTTCCCTTGTGTTCCCTCATTCCTTTATCCTTTTTCTTTGTTCCTTTTTTTGTTCTCACATGTTGTTTTTCTTTTTCTTTCTCTCCTCCACACAGGAAGTGCTTTTTCTTTTAATGTGCCAAGGTTTTTTTTTTAATTCTCTTGTTCTGGTTCCCTTGTTCTTTGGTTCTCTTGTTTCCCGTTTCTCTTGATCCATTGGCTTATTGGTGAAGGAAAAGGGGAAGGGGGGCTTGTCTGGGATCTTTTCGCACTGATGGACTGGTTCCCTTGTTCCTTTGTTCCCTTGTTCTTTCAGTTTACCTGGTTGGTTTGTTTCCTATTCCCTGTTTCCCTGTTTTCCTTGTGGGTGAGGGAGGTTTTTTGTATTGTTGTTGTCGTCCCTTCCAATTGTCCCTTTCTGCTTTCTTTCCTGGTTGGCTTGTTGCCAGGGATGAGGAGCAGGTATTCGTTGGTTTTTTTTGGAGGATCTTCCATTATTGCTTGTCATTATTCAACTTTTTCATCCAAAAATGACTTCAGCGGAATTGTAAAGGAAGAAATGACTAAAATTCACTGAAAATAGTTCACAACTCTAATTTGAGAGTGATAAATTAATTTTAGATACATGGATTTTACATATCTTTCCACTTCTCATTTACCAAAAATTGAAAATTTTGGGAGAATGTGACTTGACTCTCATTTGGTAAGTTGGAAGGTTGTGTGAATTCACAGCCAACCAGAATCGCCTTCAATTGAGTCATGTGGGAAATACACTCTTTTGAGTGTCCCACAAATCGATGTGTTGATTTGATTGACACAATGTTTGATTTTTCCATCAATTTTGTATGGAGATTTTGACTGTTATTTGCACTGAATCCCAAGGTTTACTTTGATTTTCAGAAAAATGACAATCTCATCAAGATGTGTTTTCTGTGTGAGGTCATTCTTTATTTTCAAAGGTTGAAAATGACTTCAATCCACAAATACACTCTGTCTTTTCTGGACTTTCAGTATGTTTGTTTTTTGCCTTCAGATTGATTTGACTTGATAACATGTGTTTCATCACAATATGTCATATGTCTACTCATCTTCAAGCTTTCTCCAACACATTCTAGGAATGAAGTCATCCAGAAAATAAGCGAAAATTATCAATTGTTTGATGTTTTCACTCGAATCAACCAAACTGACTTTCAGGATGTATTGAATAATCTTTTGATTATTTATTACAGTTCTTGGGTCTACTTTTTCATTAAAACTTCCAAACTTCTCATCCATCCTCATTTTTTAATGAAGATGAAGAATAAGATTGGTCTAGTGAAATGAACATTTCATTACTATACCAATATTATTACTTGTGTAGTTATCTGGTTGATCCTGCCAGTAGTCATATGCTTGTCTTAAAGATTAAGCCATGCATGTCTAAGTATAAACACTTTGTACTTGTGAAACTGCGAATGGCTCATTAAATCAGTTATAATTTATTTGATGGTCTCTTACTACTTGGATAACCGTGGTAAATCTAGAGCTAATACATGCACAAAATCCTGACTGCTTTCGGGTAAGGAGGGATGTATTTATTAGATTCAAAAGCCAATGCCATCTTTCGGGGTGGAAATTTTTTATATGGTGAATCATGATAACTTTACGAATCGCATGGTCTTTGTACCGGCGATAGTTCATTCAAATATCTGCCCTATCAACTTTCGATGGTAGTATAGAGGACTACCATGGTGGTAACGGGTAACGGAGAATCAGGGTTTGATTCCGGAGAAGGAGCCTGAGAAACGGCTACTACTTCCAAGGAAGGCAGCAGGCGCGCAAATTACCCAATCCCGACACGGGGAGGTAGTGACAAAAAATAACAATACCGGTCTTATTTAAGTCTGGTAATTGGAATGAGTACAATCTAAAACCTTTAACGAGTATCAATTGGAGGGCAAGTCTGGTGCCAGCAGCCGCGGTAATTCCAGCTCCAATAGCATATATTAAAGTTGTTGCAGTTAAAAAGCTCGTAGTTGGATTTTGATGTTACTTTTCATAACCTGCCTTGTATAAGGTATGTTTGTTGTGATTAGTTCATCTCCTTACTAGACTTTCATGATTACACTTTATTGAGTGATCATTTCATCTTGATTCGTTAGGGTGAGTGATGAGTAGACCTACTGGGTTTGAGATTGTGGATGAACTTCTTCGGAGGTTGGTTCTGCTTAGGTTCAGTAACTATTCATTAGAAATCTAGTTCATTTACTTTGAGTAAATTAGAGTGTTCAAGGCAAGCAAATTTGTTTCTGCAATGAATACTATTAGCATGGGATAATGGAACAGGACACGTATTCTAGTTTTCCGTTGGTTTCTAGAATTTTTAGTCACTCTTTGGAGTGGCGAAGTGTAATGATTAAAAGGGACAGTTGGGGGCATTCGTATTTCATTGTCAGAGGTGAAATTCTTGGATTTATGAAAGACGAACTTCTGCGAAAGCATTTGTCAAAGATGTTTTCATTAATCAAGAACGAAAGTTAGGGGATCGAAGACGATCAGATACCGTCGTAGTCTTAACCATAAACTATGCCGACCAGGGATTGGAAGATGTATTATCCTATTTTAATGTAGGAAAACTCCTTCAGCACCTTACGAGAAATCATAAGTCTTTGGGTTCTGGGGGGAGTATGGTCGCAAGGCTGAAACTTAAAGGAATTGACGGAAGGGCACCACCAGGAGTGGAGCCTGCGGCTTAATTTGACTCAACACGGGAAAACTCACCAGGTCCAGACACAGTTAGGATTGACAGATTGAGAGCTCTTTCTTGATTCTGTGGGTGGTGGTGCATGGCCGTTCTTAGTTGGTGGAGTGATTTGTCTGGTTAATTCCGATAACGAACGAGACCTCAGCCTGCTAATTAGTGATGCAAATGATTACATCCGTAAGGAAAGGGTTTTTATTAAAGCTTTGGGTTTGACTTGAAGATTTAATAGAAAAACTTGTTTTTATTTGTTAGAATTTTGATCTTTTCGGAGTGATAAATTCGATAATGACTTCTTAGAGGGACACTTGGTGTTTAACCAAGGGAAGTTTGAGGCAATAACAGGTCTGTGATGCCCTTTAGATGTTCTGGGCTGCACGCGCGCTACACTGATACGATCAACGAGTACTGAAGACCTGATCCGAAAGGATTGGGTAAACTTTTGAAATCGTATCGTGCTGGGGATCGATAATTGTAATTATTTATCGTGAACGAGGAATTCCTAGTAAGCGCAAGTCAACAGCTTGCGCTGATTACGTCCCTGCCCTTTGTACACACCGCCCGTCGCTACTACCGATGTTTGGTCCGGTGAAATCTTAGGATTCGTAACTTTCACTTGCTTTACTTTCGGGTAGAGCGAGTTTGTTGTGAAGAATTTGAGTGAACCTTGCCAAGTAGAGGAAGTAAAAGTCGTAACAAGGTATTCGTAGGTGAACCTGCGGATGGATCATTATTACTATTTTCTTTTTTTCTTTTTAGTTAAAGAAAAAATAACCTCAAAACCTTTTGATATGGATACCTTTATTGATAATCATATCAAATAGTATGTGAATTGAAATCTTTTGAATATTCTTCAAATGATATATGTACACAACATTATTCATTTTTAATGAATTATTGTTTGTGAAAAACTTCATAACCAATCAAACAAACCTAAAAAACGAAAAAAACAAAATATTCATAATCAAAAAACAACTTTTAACAATGGATATCTTGGCTCTCGTAACGATGAAGAACGCAGCGAAATGCGATACGTAATGTGAATTGCAGACCTCAGTGAATCATCGAATCTTTGAACGCATATTGCACTCTTGGGTATTCCCGAGAGTATGTTTGTTTGAGTGTCTTTTTATTCCTTTCATTTTCATTTTTTTTAATCATGATGTTGGTATTCTTTAAACATGTTTACTGCATTTAAAATGATTGAGATGTTTTATCATCTTACACAGAATTCATTCATATCAATGATATTATCTTGATATTGAAATGGATTCACATTATGTGAAACAAATTAATTCAACAATATCTTTTACAACATCTGTTGATGAGATATTTGTTTTGATAAAAAACAATTATTATAATTCTTTTTTTGAAAAATAGCTCTATTTCATCATTAAATGATATTGAAAAGGTTGAATATTATTGTTTTCACAATACAATGAAGAATATAATAGCAAGACCTCAAATCAAACAAGGATACCCGCTGAATTTAAGCATATTAATAAGCGGAGGAAAAGAAACTAACCAGGATTCCCCTAGTAACGGCGAGTGAAACGGGAATAGCGCAAATTTGAAATCTGGGTCTTTATTTGACTCCGAGTTGTAATTTATGGAGTGTACATCACAGTTATTTCAGCTATGCTCAAATGTTTTTGGAACATACTGCCAGAGAGGGTGATAGCCCCGTTTGTAGTGTAGTTTTATGAAATGACAACATGTGTTGTACTCTTTGAGAGTCGGGTTGCTTGGGATTGCAGCCTAAAATGCGTGGTAAATCTCACGTAACGCTAAATATTGACGAGAGACCGATAGCGAACAAGTAGTGTGAACGAAAGAAGAAAAGAACTTTGAAAAGAGAGTGAAAAGTCCTTGAANAATGTTTTTGGAACATACTGCCAGAGAGGGTGATAGCCCCGTTTGTAGTGTAGTTTTATGAAATAACAACATGTGTTGTACTCTTTGAGAGTCGGGTTGCTTGGGATTGCAGCCTAAAATGCGTGGTAAATCTCACGTAACGCTAAATATTGACGAGAGACCGATAGCGAACAAGTAGTGTGAACGAAAGAAGAAAAGAACTTTGAAAAGAGAGTGAAAAGTCCTTGAAATTGTTAAAAGGGAAGCGCTTAAAACCAGTCTTTGTTTTTTGTTCCACTTGAGGTAATTGTACTTTATTCTGCGTTTTTCCTTTTTTTTTTCTTTTGGTTTATTAGGTGTTTGGGCGCATGCTTGTTATAGCC
>MUHK01003229.1:18513-21241 GCA_002151225.1 Paramoeba pemaquidensis
ACCAGAAAGAAAGATAGAAGAAAGAAGAAAGAAGAAAGAAGAAAGAAGAAAGAAGAAAGAAGAAAGAAGAAAGAAGAAAAAAGAAGAGAAGAAAAGAAAAAAAAAGAAAAGAAAAGAAAAGAAAAAAGAAGAGAAGAAAAGAAAAAAGAAAAGAAAAGAAAATTAGAAGAAAGATAGCACCCTCAACTTCTAATTTCATCATTTTTACAATCCTCTTCACTTGGAGGAAACATTTCCTGGGCCAAGAGAGGATGAATAGAAACATTGAGTGATGGGGTGTGAGAAGAGGTGTTTGGTGGTGAGAAGCGAGGGAAAGAAGGTGAACGAGAGCGGGTTGGATACATGGAAGGGAGTGGGTGAGGAAGGGAACGGACTGAGGGGGAATGAGGTGGAGATTGAACAAAGAGGGAAAGAGAAGAGGAAGAGGAAGAAGAGGAAGAGGAGGAAGAGGCGTTAAGGGCTGAGGAAGCAGTGGAGGAAGAGGAAGAAAGGGAAGGGGAGGAACCAGGGGAAGCAGATGCCATTGGCTGAGAAGCTGGAATAGCCTGGGGGAAAGAAGCTGATAAAGATGACGAAGAAGAAGAATAAGGAGGCATCATCCTCATGGGGGAAAGAGAGGAGAGGGGGGGAGAGGGAGAGCGAGGGAAAAGAGGAGATGAGGAGACCAAAGAATAGATTTCAAAGAATTTTTGCAACTCAATCAAGGCTTGTTTCTCAACTTTCAAAAACATTCTGTTGTGGAAGGTGAGTACACTTTGATTTTTTCTTTCCCTTCTTCTCCCCACTCACCTATCTGTCCCCCTCAATTCCTCCATCTCCTGTTTCACCCCAGAGGAGAGGGGAAACTTTGTAAAAATAAGTAACTTTTCGATTTCTTCCATTTTTTCTTTTCGATCTTCATCTAAAACCATCCGATAATCAGAGCAATGTTCCCAAATTTGGAGAAAATGTTGCTGTAAGGGGAGGTTGAGGGCAGGAAGGGGGGGGATGCGGGCAGGGAAGAAGGACAAACCTTTGATTCTTTCTCCAAAAACCTCTCAAAAGTTGCCCTCTGCAGTGGATCACTCACCATCAAGTCCCACTCTCTTGTCAGATCAACACTCTCTGCCCTCCCTCTCTCCTCCCTCTCCCTCTCTTTCTCCTTCTTTATCTTCTTCTTCCCTGTCTTTTTTTCTCTTTGAGGGGGAGGAGAGTTGGACGCCGTAGAAGATGGAGTCGAACCAGCAAACAATTGTGCCCGGGGAGAAGACATCCGACGAGGAGGATTAAGAACAAGTTCATCAGAAAGGGTGGCATCGGGGAGGGCAGGGGGTTCGATAGCAGTAGAGGAACCAGAAGGGGGAGTGGTTCCTGACTTGGGGGTTAAAAAGCTTTTCATAAAAGAGGGAGTTCTTGATTTCAATTTTTTCTTTTTCTTCCCCCCAGATCCCCCCTTTGTTGCAGAAGAAGCAGGAAGGGGGAAGGGAGTAACAGACGAAGGAGAAGAAGGTTTTCTGGGGAGATGAGATTGGCGTGGGCTGAGTCTTGCTCCCTGGGAAGGATGAAAGGAGGTGGAAGAGATGGAAGCTGAAGAGGCTAAAGAAATTGAAGAGGTTAAAGAGTTTGAAGCTCTTTTAGGTTTTGGAGAAGGAACAGAAGACAAGGGCTGGAAAAAAGAAGAAGAGGGAGGGGAGTGCGGGGGGGAATCTCCCTCAGAAAGGGAAGAGGAGGAGGAGGGGAGAATATCATTGTGGGAGGAAGGGCGGAGCAAGGAAGGGCCGGAATTAGAGGGGAGATCAGAGTACAGCGAGGAAAATAAAGAAGGATGTTGCCCAGGGGATGATGATGAAGGAGAAGGAGGAGGAGAACCAGATGGAGTTGTAGCAGAAGAAGAAGGGGGAGAAGAAGAAGGAGAAGAAAAGCAAGAAGAAGATCGAGATCGAGAGTGAGTGTGTTTTGGCGACAAACACTCGTTATCTTCTGCTTGGGGTGCAGCAGAGAAGGGGGGAGAAGAGGAATAAGAAGAAGAGCGAGAACGTGCGGAACCGGGAGAAGGTTCCCCTCCTCCTGTGGCAAGATTTACTTTAAGAGGTGGGGGAGGAGGGAGGGAAGGAGAGGGATCGAGAGAGAGAGAAGAAGGAGGAGGGTTAGGAGAGGGAGAAGGGTTCGAAGAAGGGGAAAGTGGTGGGAGGGGAGAGGAGGAAGCAGGACAGGAAGAGGAAGAGGAAGAGGAAGAGGAAGAGGAAGAGGAAGAGGAAGAGGAAGAGGAAGAGGAAGAGGAAGAGGAAGAGGGAGAAGAAGAGGAAGAGGAAGAATAACGTGAAAGGGGGGAATGTGGGGAATGTGGGGAAGCAGGGGAAACAGGGGAAAGGGGGGAATGTGGAGAAGAAGGATAGGAAGAAGTAGAAGCAGAAGAAGAGCTGGGGGGAAGGCAAGGCGAAGGACAAGATAAAGAAAAGATGGATGAAGGGCAAGGGGAAGTGGGAGTGGGAGAAGAAGAAGAAGCAGAAGCAGAAGTTGGAGTGGGAAATTGAAATGAAGAGGAAGATGTAGAAAACAAGGAAGAAGACAAAAAGGAAGGAAAACCAGCGGGAGGAGAGGAAGGAGGAGAAGGAGAAGGAGAAGGAGAAGGAGAAGGAGAGGAAGAGGAAGAAGAGGAAGAAGAAGAAGAAGAAGAAGAAGAAGAAGAAGAAGAAGAAGAAGAAGAAGAAGAAGAAGAAGAAGAAGAAGAAGAAGAAGAAGAAGAAGA
>MUHK01003238.1:1897-13398 GCA_002151225.1 Paramoeba pemaquidensis
GGGCATGTGAAATCAGCGTGCAGGAAGTACACAAAGCACAGGGAGGACCAGAAGAAGGCTCTCCCAGTGGGGTTTGTTGGGGTTGACGGGGGGGCAGGGGATCTGGACTGGGTAGTCCGAGGTGAGGTGGCCCCAGACTGCTGGGAGTTGCAGGAACCTCTGGGGGAGGAAGATGTTTCTTGGGAAGAAGCATTCGAATCTTTCAGGGGGGGGTCCGTTTCGACTGGGGATGTCCTGGTGGGTCTGGTGGCAGACTTACTGGGACCGGACGAGGACCTGTTGGGTTATCTGAAGGAGAGGGAGGGTATACCCGCGGGGGGGTTGTACTCTCCCTCTGAGTCGTTGCCCAACTGTTATATCCCATTCCCTCTCACAGTGGAGGGAGTGGAGGTTGGTGGACTTTTGGATACCTGCTCACCCTACCTGTTCATTGCAGAAAATATTTTTTCTGAGCTGAAGGGGAAGAAGGTGAGGGATCTGATTAAATATAAGGGGGTGGGGGGGAAAGTGAGGGTTCAGGAGTGGGGTAAAAAGGTGTCTGTGGTGGTACCAGGGGGTTCGACGAGTTGGACTGCCTACCCCATTGCAGGCGACTTTGGTGTGGACGCCTTGGTTTCCTGGCCTCTGGCCCAGAAGTTGGGGGCGATCCTGGAAGGATTACCTAAATTCTTTTGTTCCAAAGTGAGAGTCAGTAATGACAAAGCTTGGACAGAGGAGGAGGGGAAATTTTCAGAGAAACCACTGTTGGACAAGGTGAGGGAGAGGATCAAGGAAGGGGTGAGGAAAGCTTTGGAGGACAATGCAAGGCTCCTGAAGAACTCACNGGGGGGGAAGGTGAGGGTTCAGGAGTGGGGTAAAAAGGTGTCTGTGGTGGTACCGGGGGGTTCGATGAGTTGGACTGCTTACCCTATTGCAGGCGACTTTGGTGTGGACGCCTTGGTTTCCTGGCCTCTGGCCCAGAAGTTGGGAGTGATCTTGGAAGGATTGCCTAAATTCTTTTGTTCCAAAGTGAGAGTCAGTGATGACAAAGCTTGGACAGAGGAGGAGGGGAAGTTTTCAGAGAAACCACTGCTGGACAAGGTGAGGGAGAGGATCAAGGAAGGGGTGAGGAAAGCTTTGGAGGACAATGCAAGGCTCCTGAAGAACTCACACTGCAAACTCAGGGATTGTGAGTTTGTGGTGGAGTTGGAAAAGGGGGCAAGGCCGATCTTCAAGAGACCTTATCCAATTCCGGAAGCTTTCCGGGAGGCCGTTAACAACTGTTGTCAGGAGTGGTTGGACAACGGTTGGGTGAAATTGTTGCCACCAGATCAGAGGAACGATTGGAATTCACCTCTGCTGGCGGTGAAGAAGGTTTCAGGGAACAAGTGGCTGGGGGATATCAGGTTGTGTATGGATTTTAGGTGGGTAAATGCACTCACCTTGGATCCAGCGTTCACAATTCCCCTGTGCCGTGAGATGTTGGAGAAGCTTGTTGGTATGAGAATCTTTTTGGAGTTGGATTTGGTGAACGCTTATCACCAGGTCCCTCTCAGCAAAGAGTCGATGCTGTGCACAGGGTTCACAATTCCGGGGAAGGGGCAGGCTGTATGGACAGTCCTCTTCTTTGGAACGAAGGGGGCAGTTACATTCTTTCAGAAAGTCATTGAGTTGGCACTGGGGAATTTGACAGGGAGTATGGTGATTGTTATCTATGTGGATAACATTTTGGTGGGTTCCCTGGAGGTGGAGTCACATGTGAGGGAATTGGTCAAGGTTATTGAAGCTCTGACGTCGGCGGGCCTCAAACTCAAACCTGCTAAGTGCAAGTTTGGGTATGAGGCCATTGGGTTTATGGGTGCGATTCTGAGCGGGGAGAAGAGGGGGGTGGATCCCTATAAGGCAAGGGTGTTCTCAGAGATGCTCAGACCAAAAGGGGGAAAGGAGGTCCAGAGTGTGCTGGGGTTTGCGAATTTTTTGCGAGATTTTATTCCCTTGTATGCAAACATTGTGGGGCCTCTCAAGAAGCTGAGATCGGTGAAGAAGATCTCAGAGGAGGACTGGGAGTCTTCAGGGGAAGAAAGCGTTCGAAATGCTCAAGGAGGTGTTGTCAAACATGCCAGTCCTCCATAACCTGGACTGGGCAGAGCCATTCTTTTTGGAGACAGATGTGTCGCAGTACGGGGTGGGAGCGGTGCTTTTCCAGAAGGGGAAGGACAGGGGGGAGAGATATATTGATTTTGTGGTGAAAGCTTTTAATAAGGCTCAGCAGAATTATTCAGCGGGTAAGAGGGAGTTGTTGGCAGGGATGTTTGCCATGACCAGGTGGAGATCTTGGTTGCTGTTCCAGAAGTTTTATTGGGGGATGGACAACAAGGTGTTGACATTCATTAATGGATCAACGAACAGGATGATCTTGGATTGGGTGAATTATTTCCAGGATTTCAACTTTGAGACCAGGTTTAAGAGGGGGATCTTGAATGTCCTCCCTCATGAACTCTCCCACATGTATGACCTGGTGAGGTTGGATTTTGGAAGAGGGGAGGAGGGGGTTTGGGGGGGTGAGAAGAGAGGGGAGGAGTTTGGCCAGCTGGTGGGGGCAATTCGAGGCGTGGGGACAGGGTTCGCCAAGTCTAGCCAGAAATTTTTGCAAGAAAAATTGGAGAGGGTAGCACCACCAGCGGGTAAGGAGTTAGAGTTGGTTAAAGAGAGGCACAGGGAATGTCGGACAAGCAGGATTTCATCTGATGTCGACAGTGAAAGCAGACCGCCCATGGGATCACATTGCCATGGATTTCATTGGGAAATTGCCAGCGTCAGAGAAAGGGTTTGTTTTCATTTTGATTATTGTTGATGTTCTCACACGTTTTGTAGTCTTGAGACCTCTGATGAGAAAGGATGTGAAGACGGTAGCCCTGGAGCTGATCAATTTATTTGTGAATTTTGGGGTTGCGAAAATCATCCAGAGTGATAACGAATTGACATTTGTGAGTGAATTGCTGGAGGAGTTGAGGGGGTTGATGGGCTTCAAGGCCAGGAGGGTCATGAAGTATTTCCCCAGGCAGAATGGTTTGGTGGAGTCGTATGTGGGGGAGGTGAAGAGGGTAATGAAGAAGTGGTTGGAGGGGGATCCGTCTGGCTGGGAGGGTTTTATCCCAGCCATTCAGATGGGCTTGAATGATAGAGTTATCTCCAGGCACGGGAGTCGCCTGTTTTCTTTGATGTTTGGCAGGCGCATGAACACGTTTGAGGATTATGAGGAGATGGGGGATGATGAGTGGGGGGAGGCAAATGTGAAAGCCTGGGCAGGTTCAGTGGAGCAGCTTGGGCAGTTTGTGTGGGACGCGATTGAAGAGAAAGGGGGTGAAGTGGGCGAGGGGTTTGCAAGGGATGGGAATAAGAGGGGAGAGAGTGCGGTGAGAAGGAGCAAGTTGAAGGTGGGGGATTTGGTCTTGAGGAAGATTCAAAGGCCTAAGAAGGGCCAATTGGATGAGACCTGGGAAGGACCTTTCAAGGTTATGGAAGTTGATGAGGAGGTGGGGGGTTATAAGTTGAGGGAGGCGGGGGACAAGAGGGTGGTAGAGGGGTTGGTTCCTATCAAGCACTTGAGGTTGGTTGAGGAAGTGTTGGATGAGTCAGAAGAGGTGACTTATGAGGTGGAGAAGATTTTGGACCACAGGGGGGGAACTCATGAGAGACTTTATAAGGTGAAGTGGAAGGGTCACAAGACAGTGACCTGGGAGCCGCCAAGTAATTTCAATTTGAAGGAGTGTATTCAGGATGAGGGTGCGCATTGGTGTTTGGCTGGGGCGCTGAGGTTCTGGGTTGCTATGTGTGTTCGACGCGGGCGAGTTCGTTCCTACCTTTTTTAATAAAGTTCTTGGAAGCTAGTCTTGAGTTGTGTTTGCTTCTTGAATTGGTTTTCCCAGATCTTGACTGCTGTACAGTCAAGTGGTAGGACCCCTGCAACAAATCACATCCAAGAAGAACTGGGACAAAGACATGTGGGGCCAAGATCAAGAGGCAGCGTTCAGCAGATTGAAAACAGCTTTATTGAAAGTGCCAGTAGTACACCAACCAGACATGGACAAAGCTTTTCATGTATCAATGGACACATCACAGCATGGAGTAGGAGCAGTTCTCTACCAAGTAGTGAACGGTATGGAGACGATCACTGGAAATGGCATGATAGCAGAGGACCAGTTTTTAGGTGCAAACAAAACAAGGGAATTTATTATCAGAAGTGCAACCAGGAAGGGGGGGTAGAAACAGGAATGACACAAGAGTGGCATCTACTGTGAGGTGCAACCGGGGAGAGTTGAGTTAAGGAGGGTCATTGAGTTAGCACTCATGACATTCTTATAATTAATAAATGGTTTGCCCAACAGCAGCTTTTGCCGCTTGGGACTCAACAAACTTGTGTGTGGTCTTAAGCTTTATTTTTTTTCGTCTAGACAAGGGAGGGCAAACCAGATGGAGGAGATGCAGAAGAAGCTCAAGGAAGCAGAACAGAGGGTACAATTGTTAGAAGAGGAGAAAGACAAAAAGAGAGAGAAGAAGAAGAAGAAACTGAGCGCAAAGGAAGAATTTGAAGAAGAAGAGATACCTGAAGACCTGTGGGAGTGACAAGAGTACTACCAAGTAAGAGCAAAGAGTCAAGTTTTATTGTACAAGCAGAGAGAAGCAGCATTTAAAGAAGCAAGACTATTAGCAGGACTAGCGGAGATCGAAGAAGGACTCCAAGGACTAGCAATCATGAGAACCAGCAGCGCAACAGCAAGTGAGAGAAGCGAAGACAGAAGCGAACAAGCAGAACAAAGAAAGTCAATACCAAAAGAGATACCTGAGATCACAGTGGACCCATCAAGAGCACCGTTGCACTACCTACTTTGGGCCAACGAAGTCAAGAATGTCCTGCTTCAAACAAGACCAGCGGAGATGTGGGCAAGAGCAGTTGCAGCAAACCTAACAGGCCCAGCTGCAGCAGTAGCATGGAGAGCAATCTCTGAGAACGTGTCAGGGGAAAAAGTGGTGAAGTGCAGCCTACTCAGGCATCTATGGAGTAGGTTTGTGGGAAGGGGTGGTTGAACAAGAATGGGATGACACAAAACTAGGTCACAGAGAGGATCTGAGAGCACTAAAAGAGAGACTAGACCAGCTAGCAGTGGTCCTAGGAAAATCACAGGTGGAAGTGAAGAAAACCTTTGGCAAGAGAGTATCGGAAGAGATGAGAACCAGGTTAAAAGCAGGCATCCCAGGGAACAAGATCATGAGAGGAGACTTCAAGTGGGAGAGAGCCCTTGAGATTGTACAAGAAGTTTTTGTAGACAGCCTCCATCAAGGGAAACTACACCAAGACTTCAGAGGTTTTGGGCAAGGAAGGGGCGAACATGGGTACAAAAGAGGCTGGGGTTTTCACAGGGGGGGCCCACCAAGATTCCATCAGCAAGCACCACGCAGTGCGGCCTGCCATAGATGTGGGAGAGATGACCACTGGGCAAGGAACTGCATTCTGAACCCACAACACAGGGACTTCAGACACATGTGGAGATGCAACATCTGTGGGAATGAGGGACATGAACCAGTGAGGTGCCCATTCCATGACGGCCACCAACAGCAGCAGAATCAACAGCAGCAGAACCTGACACAACAACAACATCAAGAACAACCAAAAGAAACCAATAAACAGAACAATTCAAATTATATTGTGGCTGACTTAAATTTATTTTGGAAGAAAGGAGCAGCAGAAAGAGAAGATTGGAGAGGGAAGAACACAGAGAACAAGACAGGAGAGGAAGCAGTGCTGGGAGAAACAGTGATAGAAACGGCTAGAGAAGAAGCCTGGAATGAGGCAGAAAGAAATGAGGAACCAAGGGTGGAAATAAGAAGCAAAGAACCAGGAGAAGCAACAGACAATGTGCAAGAAGAACCAGACAACAAGGAAGAAGAAGAGAAGACCAAAGCACAGGTTGCCCAGCACAGTAACACCAACCAAAAGATCGCCAAGAAGAAAAATGTGAAAAAGAGATCTTTCGAAGTTGAAGCTGAAAGATGGGAAGAAATGAAGAGAGAAGGGAAAGTAGACAATTGTAGACTTTGGCTGCCACTAGAAGTTGAAGGAGAACGCACACTAGCCCTATATGACACAGGCATGACAAGATCATTTTGTGACAAAGAGTTCATCTGCCACCACAACCTGACATGGAGGAGCACGAAGTGGTCAGCAGCCACACAAGCAGGAACATCAGTGGAAATTCTAGGAGAAGTAGACATAAAGGTGAAGTCAGTCAGGGGCCAGGTGGAATACACAGCGTTAGTAGTTGCAGGAGGACAGGGAATCCTTGTGCTCTTGGAGAAGGACGGCAGGAAGTTAGGCATTCATGTGGTAGGCCTCCTTGCAGGTTTCCCAGACGAACGAGCAGCCATCATGGACGACAGAGAGTGGGTTGAGGAGAACACAGCAGACATGAGAGAGGAAGTTCAAGCGAGCGCGAACGAGCTGAAAAAAATTGACAAGATTGTGGGGCCAGCGTTAGACAAGAACAAGAAACTACCCAAAAGCACAGTCTGCAACTGACCTGACACAGTTTATTCGTTTAATATAGCACTGGACACAAAAACCTGGGTATGGCAATACCCAGTACTGGCCAAAGCAAAACAGAAAGTAGCCAAAAGACTGAAAGAGTGGCGCAAGAACGGATGGTCCAAACCAGCAGTGCCCAGAAACTGCAACAACAATCCCCTCCTCACTGTTGACAAAAAATTGGCAGGAGTGGTGGCATTTGATGACATCAGACTATGCATTGACACAAGGCAGCTGAACACCCTGAACAGAACCAAGAAACACACCTATGTGTTGCCAAGAATTGCAGACATCCTGAAGAAAGCCCAGAAAGTGACATTCATGGCGGACCTAGACCTGAAGGCAGCCTTCCACCAATTCCTGCTGGACGCAAGATCAAGTGAGTTATCTGCGTTCACCAGCCCATGCGATGGCTCCAGGCAGCAAATGACAAGAATGTGGTTTGGCAAGGAAGGAGCGTCAGACCACTGCCAAATGATAGTAGAAAGAGTGATGGGCCTTGAGGAAGATGGAACTGAAGACTGGGACCTGTTTGTAGACAACTTGTACATGTTTTTCACAGGGAGCGACATCAGGAAGTTCATGAAGAGTGTAGCAAGACTGATACAGAAGTTCAAAGAAGCAGGGTTGAAACTAAACAGAAAGAAGTGCAAGATAGGCTTTGTGAGAATGCAAGTGCTAGGTTTCCTGTGTGAGAAAGGCCAATGCTCAGTAGACCCAAACAAACTGGAGTGTTTTGAGAAGATGAAGAAGCCAAAAGGCCAGTGGGAACTTGCCTCTCTGCTGGGTTTCATGAATTTCCTGTGAGACCAAATCCTGCTGTACAGCCAAGTGGTAGGACCCCTGCAACAAATCACATCCAAGAAGAACTGGGACAAAGACATGTGGGGCCAAGATCAAGAGGCAGCGTTCAGCAGGTTGAAAACAGCTTTATTGAAAGCACCAGTAGTACACCAACCAGACATGGACAAGGCTTTCCACGTATCAACAGACACATCACAGCATGGAGTGGGAGCAGTTCTCTACCAAGTAGTGAACGGGGAGAAGAAATATGTATTGTTCACATCAAAAGTGTTAAAGAAAGGGCAACGAAACTACTCAGTGACAAAGAGAGAGGAGCTCCTAGCGATCGTTTATACACTAAAGAGATGGGAGCCTTTCTTGGCAGGGATGAAATTCAGTGTCGAAACAGACCACAAAGCACTATCATTTCTACATAACATGAAATCGCACATGGTGAGGGATTGGGCCAGATATCTGTCCACCTTCAATTTCACAGTTTCCCACATACCAGGGGTGGACAATATCCTACCACACTACCTTTCACACCTGGACAGACTCATTGACAAGCACACCCACAATGAAGAACCAAGAGAAGCAGTAATTGCAGAAACAGCCCACGCCAAACGTACCCAGACAGCCAGAGCTCACCAAGAAGAGACAAGTAACAAAGAATTGGAAGAAGATGCAGAACTTGAGTCAGATGACAACCTGGAGATGTACTTGCAAGGCACGGAAAGAGAGTTTGCAGAACTAGTA
Organism: Paramoeba pemaquidensis; assembly: GCA_002151225.1. Lineage (NCBI taxonomy): Eukaryota > Discosea > Flabellinia > Dactylopodida > Paramoebidae > Paramoeba > Paramoeba pemaquidensis. The sequence continues at coordinate 9,999 of MUHK01003238.1, forward strand.
CTTGAGGCTGAGTGGATCAAGAGTGGGGAAATCAGAGAAAAGATGGTCACAGACGCCCACAACATGCTGCACCAAGGACTGATGGGAACATTCTGGAAGCTGCTTTGTAACGGCTATTTCTGGTCTGACATGAAGAGAGACTGCAGGAGAGCATCCCAGAAATGCAAGCAGTGTCTATGTCACAATATGAGGAAGTGAGGTTTTCTGCCTCTACAAGCAGGAACAACCCTGTTACCACTGGAGAAAGTCCATGGAGACTTAGCAGGACCTTTCCTCATGTCCAAGGAGTGCAAATACATCCTTGTCCTCATCGACACAGCCACAAGGTTCTGTTGGCTACAAGCAATGTCAGAGATCACAGCAGCAGGGGTGGCGCAAGAGATGCTACACATTTTCTCAGAGTTCAGGTGGCCCTCAACACTGGTCACAAATGGAGGCTTGAACATGTCAAAAGCAGCAGTTGCAAACATACTTGTGTCAGATGTTGCGGGCATCTTCTGTGTCTTTGGCAATCCTTTAACCAGGTTCTCCTTTTTCTCAGCTTTCTTTTGACCTTTGTATCACCCAGTTCGGCCTTGGTTCAAAGGAGTTATGAAGGTTTTATTATTGCACCTTTTAATATGGGAAAAGCCATGTTTCGTGGATCGTTTTCCTTTTAAGTGATGCGGCCCGATTCTGATCAACTTTATTTGGTTTCTAGGAAAGGGAAAAATCATGGGAAGTTCTATTTGTGTGATTGACTTTATTTGGTTGAAAAAAGCTGTTGTTTTATTTCTCTTTCTGAGAACAGCGAGCTAGTCTTCTGTCCTCAGAATTGGTGTTAAAATTAAAGTCTTTTAATCTGACATCTTTGTGTTCTTGATATCTTTCTCTTGAGCAGCCTCTGAGTTCTAAGGTTTTGCCACCACAACTTGACTTTTTTTGGACATTGATTTTTTATTTGGTGATATGGATCCATCAAATCCTGACTCTGCGCCAGCCTCACCTTGATTAAGGAAAACCTGACACTGTTTTTATTCGGAGATAACAATCAAGACGAAACTGACTCTGCTGTTGAGAAATTTATGAACTATGTGCCTGGCAATTGGAAAGATTGGAAGAATTACTGTGATGAACTGCATGAAAGGTGTCTGGGTGCTTTTGAAGCAAACAAGCAACAACTTTTCTGGGTGTTTGATGCAAGATTTAAAATGGTGGATGCAATTTTTATAAATATGCCAAAGCTGACTTCTCCTTCTTCTGGTGATCCGACCTGTGCTTCTTCCTCTTATAATCGGCCCTATGGTACTGAGATGTGACAGATGGACAATGATTACTCATCTTCTTTGTTTTCTTCTTCTTCTGGCTCTTCTTGACCAACTCCTTATTTGTCAAATATGGTGCAGAAGGCGCTTTCAGACCTCCCTGCAAATTGGAATATACCATCTTCTCCTTTTGTTCAAAAGGAGGAGAAGGTCCTGTCACCAGGGAGTATTGAGGGGAAGGGAAAAGAGAAAGAGAGAGAGAAGGGGGCAACAGATGAGAAATATTTTTCTTTATTTGATTCTGAAAACTCTTCCTTCTTCAACCAAGGTGCTAGTCGACATGAAGGTATGAGTTTTTCTGGGGATCAAAATGTTAATAGAATGGCGGAGGAGAAAGATGAGGTGAGAACTTACCAAAGGACTCTGAAACCTCTGAATCTTCCTCAACTCCAAACTGACCTGTCTCCAACTCTGTGGACTGTCTTCAAATTTTTGTACCAGTTTGAACAGGCGGCTCTTAATTTCTGCATCAAAGGAGAAATGCTGAAACGATATTTTGTGAATGTGGTGAATGGCCCAACAAAAAGTGTGCTCCAGTCGAAAGGTATCCTGAATACAACTTTCAAAGATTTGCAGAGATGTGTACTGATTACGACCTGTGGTTCGAATTGGAAACCTGAGGCAGAAGTGAGTTGGAGAAATTTAAAACAAGGGAGTATGTCAATGGAAGCTTACCTGGAGATGGTAAATATCTTCAAGGTGGCAATGGACCTGGACCCAAACTCCTATGACTTCCGGGTGGTATTCTGGATGTCCCTCCGAAAGGAGTACCAAACTGCTCTTGAACAAACCTTTGGGTTTTTGGAGACGTGGCACGATGTGTCTTGGGTGGACCTCCAGGAGTGGTTGTGTGCTGTGAGGAGGACAGGCTTTTTCTGAATGATAGAAGCCTTTGAAAACAAAGAACTTGGTGTGCTTTCAAAAGAGAGAGAGAGAGAGAATAACAAAAGATTTTTGGTAACCCAGAGAAAGCCTAAGCTAAAAACTCTGGGAGATTGAGGTTGCTGTTTTGTTTTACCAAAAGGTAATCAACACACAAAACTCTCACGCCGGCGTCAATGGCCAAATCTGGCCGCGCGCGCGCTAAAATCGCTAACAAACAATTCTGGTCTCCCATAATTGTTCGCGCGATCGCAGTCAACAATCTGTTGTTTATTTAATAAGGCAACGAATACAAATGAGGTGCTTGCATCCACCCCGGGGAAAAGGAACCACTGTCCCCAGTGCACAATCCAATGATTGAAAGAGAACTTCCAAAAAAGGGCCGCCCCAGGAAAGAACCAATTCGTCTCGAATTTGTGTTAACCTTCAATAAANTTTAGAACTGTTTTTTCCTCTTAGGTGCCTTCAATGGCTTTGAAGACGAAGAGTCATTGCCCAGAGAACACTTCCTCTGGGTTGCTCAAACTTGTTGATGAGGTCGTTGCAATTCAGGTGTTCTATAGGGTACCAGTATTTGCCTTGCCTATAACTGGTGAATTGTACATTGTAGTGGGGTATTCCATTGATAGATTTCTTGCCAATTATTCTATCAACCAAATATTCCTCTGTGTCAGAGTCCCAGTCCTCAAGTGGTGCGTTGTCACCATCCACCAGAGAATCGTCAAGAGATATTTCTTGTGCTGAAATAGCGTTGGTACCATCCAGGCTTATTTCATGACAAAAAACAACTTTCTTGAGATTTCTAATGTTGTGAGTTCGACAATCAGTGGGTTGGACAAGCTCCTGATCACATAACTATCATTCTTGATATCCTTGACCACTAGAAACACCTCTTGTGAGAGTATTGGGTTGTATTTCTTTCTGAAATCTCCTTTTCTTTCTGGGTTGAGGATGCAGACCATATCGCCTAGTTTGAGCAGTGAGATCGACTTTCTGTGGTCTTTATTGTATTTGTCTTTTCTCTTGCCTGCAATGGTCTTTTGGTAGTTATCTACCCATGTAATCACATTTTGCCTTTCTCTTTGAAGCTGTTTAACATACTGATCAACAGTAATGGTTGGTTTGGGCACTGACTCATTGTACACTTCGATGGGGTATATTGGATGGTGACCAAAATGAAGAAAAAATGGTGTATAACCAGTTCCTTTGTTGAT
>MUHK01003246.1:725-11977 GCA_002151225.1 Paramoeba pemaquidensis
GGGGGGGTAGAAACGGGAACGACACAAGAGTGGCATCTACTGTGAGGTGCAACCAGGGAAAGTTGAGTTAAGGAGGGTCATTGAGTTAGCACTCATGACATTCTTATAATTAATAAATGGTTTGCCCAACAACAGCTTTTGCCACTTGGGACTCAACGAACTTGTGTGTGGTCTTGAGCTTTATTTGCTTCCTTCTTGGGGACAAACATCCCAACCAATCCAACAAGAAAAAGAAAAAGAGAGAAACACTCCTTGATGTGATGTTTTATTCCATAAAACCACTATTGCTGGTCATCAAAAAATATCGCTCACAAAACCATCCAAAAATCCCTTTTTTTTTTTTTCAGACTTTGAACCAAAAAATTCGGACTATTGTCGTTCTTAATACCTTTCCACACAGCCCATGTCTTTCTGTGAAACTTCTCTTTCCTGTCCCTTTTTTTTGGTCTCACACACCCTTCACAGAAAAAGAGAGAGGAAGAGAGGAAGAGAGGAAGAGAGGAAGAGAGGAAGAGAGGAAGAGAGCGATACATGTGGAAAAAAAGGAACTGGGGATCAATGTTCTGTTAAAATAAAAAAAAAGTATCGACTTGAACAAAAAACTCGGGACTGCTCTTTTCTCACCCCCTTTCTTCCCAAACTCCCTAGGACCTTTAGGTCAGGACAATATGAGAAATTATTTATTACCTTGATACCACAAGGTTTTCCTTTATGCTCTCCACTTATTGTTCTTTCTTCTTTGTGTTCAATGAAAAGATGGCATTGGCAATTGTGGTGTGTTGTGTTTGAAAGTTGTCTTACTTTATGAAAACTTTTTTGTAATAAGACAGAAAAAGAGCCCCTGTTTTCCCTTCTCTTCCTTTCTCATTGTTCTTTGAGACATACCATACAACAGGCCATCCTTTCAGTCTTTCTCTTTTCTTTCTCTTTTTCTTTCCCTTTTCTTTAGCTTTCTCTTTCTCCTTGTCACCGGATTTTAAGTCCTCCATTCCCTGAAAATATCACCACCAAAATAATCACCACCATAAATGCGCCAAAACAACCAAGCATAACAAATGCTGAAATCTGCCCAGCAGATAGATCCTCATCCTCTTCAACACCATTGACCCTCTTCAGAATTTCCCGTTTTCTCTCCTCGTTTTGATCAGGTATGTCCGCCTCTGGACTAGTGGCCTCCAAGGTTTTTCCTTCCCGTTCTTTAGAAGAAGAGGAAGAGAGAGAAGGCAAGGAGGCAACATCTTGGCTCTTAGCACAGAGAGGAGGGATAGTTCCTTTGATGTCCCAGTTCTTTGGAGAGTAAAGACAATAGATCAGTTACAAAACAAGACAGTAAACAGCATGATACAAAACACATAACACACAACACACAACACACAACACACAACACACAACACACAACACACAAACACACAAACACACCTCTTGGCCTAAAGGAACAAAAGCCATCCCCTCCTTCGCTTCTCTTCTTTCTCCTTCCTCAAACCCAAAAAAAACAAATTTTTGGGTCAAAGAAAGAGGTGGTGATGATAATGATGAAAAGGGAAGATTGGTGCGGTTGGAGATCATAGGGGGAATCGAGAAAATATCTTGTTTTTCAGCCTGAATTATGAAGTGAGTGATAGTGGAAATAGAGGAAGGGGAGGACAGGGAGGAGAGAACCTCAGAAGTGTTGCAAAACAGAACTTGAAAGGGCTGATTGCACTCCTGATCCTGAAAGACTGCTCCAAAACACCCACCCACTGTGTTATCTTTTTCAATGAAGACAATTTCTTTGTATTCTAAGGGAATCGCTCTCCTTTTCTGAGAAGGGGTGAGGAGAAGGAAGGAGGGAAGGAAGGAAGGAAGAGTCGGGATGCAAAGAAAGAGTGATGCGAAAGAAAGAAAGAAGAGCAGGTTGTCTCTAGGAAGACAGTAGCTTCGAAGCCAGGCATCCAGACACAAAGAAGATAAACAAACAAGAAAAGAAGTGGCCCTCACCCAGAGAGGAAAAAAAGAAAGAAAGAAAGAAAGAACGAAAGAAAGAAAGGAAGGAAGGAAGGAAGGAAGGAAGGAAGGAAAGAAAGGAAGAAAAAAAGAAAGTTGCACCTCACTCAACAAAACCAATTGAAATCGAGGGTTTTCGTGGTGGAACATCAAAGAAAACCCATGAGCGTCTACACCCCTTCCCTTAACTTCAGAAAGAAGACGAGGATCAGGAAGAAAGAAGAATGAGACATCTGTGACTTGGCTGCTTCGCTGTGTACCTGAAAAGAGAAAGTTAGGAAACCAACGGGGCATTGGGGATATCAGAGAGGGAACCATGGGGAAACTTCAAAGATTGCACTGATACTGCTTCAGAATAGATAAACAAAGCGGCCAAAAGTACCAACACCAACCCCAACCCGTTCATCCTTGGTCTTCTTCGGAAGAGAGCCCAAAAAGAACAGCCAGAAACTGCCAAGAAAATGCTACTTGCCCTTTTATTTGGCGAAGGTCTTTTTGAAAGCGAAGCACCCGCAAAGAAATTGCAAAAACACCCCCAGTGAGAGCAAAAAAAAAAAAAAAATGCAACAGTCAGGGGACGTATTCTTTTTTACTTGGGTGTGCACCCAACAATCCCAGCCGATTGCTCATCTTGTGCGTTTGTTTTCTTTCAATAAAAATAAGCTTCCAACACTTCTTCAGGCTTCATCCGAAACGAGGACCTCTCCTTCGTCTGAGTCATCCAATAAACAATTATCTGTTGGAAAAAGAAAAATAAAAAATAAAAATAAAAATAAAAAAAATCACAAAAGATCAATCAAAACACACACAACCAAAACAACCAACCAGCGGGAGCAAAGTCATGGTTTCGACCATAGACAGAGAAATCATCTCCTGCCTCTAAATGCCCATAAGCTGCAGTGGGTGCTTCCCCTGCTGCTCCAAGGGCAAACGTAAGCTTCATTGCCCGTACCATTGAAATGCACTATCAAAAGGGTTAAAAAAAAGTGAAAGAACTTTCCCAACCCTTCTTGAAATACCAGAATAACAAAGTTGATACAGTGCACAACCAAATTGATCATTTCAATCAGCATTGCCGGGGATTCGTCGATATCATCGACTAGAATACAAAAAGCAGAAGATGTTCATGCAGAAGAGAAAAGAAAAGAAAAAAGAAGAAAAGAAGAAAGGAAAGGAAAGGAAAGGAAAGGAAAGGAAAGGAAAGGAAAGGAAAGGAAAGGAAAGGAAAGAAAAGGAAAGAAAAGAAAAGAAAAGAAAAGAAAAGGAAAGGAAAGGAAAAGTAAGGATGGAACCCAAAAAAGCAATCAATAATATCAAAAGAAAAAAGAAAACATCACATACACTCTGGAATGCAAAACATGAGCAGGTATGGGTTTGTTGCTAAATGAATCACTGCCATTAACAACAACAAGGACGACATGATCCATAAAATCGAGAATCCAATGTACTGAATGGGTTTGTTGAGCAGGGGCAAAGGAGTGGGAAAGGGAAAGAAAACAAACCAATCCAACAAACTTGTGATTCCTGAGGAGAGCCCCACAAAACCCCAACCCCTGGCATACGTCAAAAAAAAGCCGCAAGAAATTTTGGAAGGAAAACGAGTCAAACCAGACAAATACAACCAAAGAAGAAAATAAAAGAATCAAGGAGGATTCTGGGAGTGGAGAAACAATCGAAAGCAATCATGGTCAATATTCCAACTCCAACAAAGTAAAACCTGAATGCCTTAGTGATAAACTTGGTCAAGAAGAACTGGGAGGAGGGAGAAGAGAAATGAGAGTCAACAAACCAACAAAAGGAGAAGAATTTTCTCAAAATCAATTGCTTGTTGGCCAGCTTCATCCACCCTCTGTCGGTGGAAGAACTGCCCCAAGGGGTCCGCCCATGACATCCTCATCTCTCCAAGATCATTCTTGGCTAAAAAAAAAAAATTTGGAGACCTAAAATTTCGGCTCGCCGAAATGCGACACTCACAAAGGAGTGTCGCATACGCGACGCTGCCACTCTCGTAAGGTCAGGGAAAAAACCAATCATTGGGTGGACATTTTTTATCCCCGGTCTCTTGGAGAGAGAACTGGAGAAAAAGCTCCCCCTCTCATGGTTTCCAAGAAATCGTGTGCAATTTCTTTCACTCCTCCTTTTCCTTTCATGTTGTCCAGCTGCGCAGTCCTTTTCCTTTCATGTTGATTAGTACTCAAATGAGAATAAAGACTCTGCATTTGAGACAATACAAGAACCAAAGATGTCCAACATCTGCCACACAAGATATTTTTGGTTCTTTTTTCTTGGTTTTTGAAATGAACGGTCTTTTCATTTGGCGCCACTGCCAGTGCTGACGTCAGCGATGGAAAACTTAACATTTTTTGCAAAAAGACCCCAAAGTTACACAAAGGGAGTGGTAGTTGTTTGCCATCCCACCTCCAGTCGCTGCCCTCTTCGGACCATGGCGAACGAGGAGGCCTTGCTCAACTTCGAAGGGAGTTTCGATGTTGCCAGTTTTGATAGTGTTGTGCGAGCAATGTACTCGGGGAGTGATCCAAAGAGGGTTTGGCCTTTCCTCACTTGTTTTTTCTTCCACTCTCTTTGCTTTTTTCTGATGCTTTTCTTTCCAGTTGATGGAAGCACAAGCCCTTTTGTCCAAATTCAAAGACCACCCTGAATCTTGGAGGCGAGCCGATAACATCTTAGAACACGTTTGTACTTTCCCTTTTCTCCTTCCTTTCCTTTTCTCTCTTTCTCTGTTTCTTTTTGCTCGTTATCTTGTTTTGCGCTCTTTTTGTGGTTTTCCTTTTCTGTTGTTTTCCAGAAATTCTTTTTCTCACCTTCCTTTTTGTTAGTCCACATTGACAGAGGCGAAATTTATTGCTCTCCAAATCTTGGAAGCACTCGTTAAGTACCGATGGAACATTTTGCCTGCAGACCAAAAAGCGGGAATCAAGACCTACGTCGTTGATTTCATTATCAAACTTTCCTCCACCCCCGAATCTTTGGAACGAGAGCAGCTGATTCTCGGGAAGTTGAACGTGGTTTTGGTTCAAATTGTGAAGCATGAGTGGCCAAAGAACTGGGAATCTTTCATTCCCGACTTGGTCAGTAGCAGCCGAAACAATGAATCTCTCTGCGAAAACAACATGGCGATTTTGAAGCTTCTCAGGTTTCCTCCTTTTTTTCCGCTGTTACCTCCCTCCTTTCTCTTTCTCGCTCGAACGGCTTTCTCTCGAACAGCCCTCTCGACCTCTCTGTCTTTCTCTTGAACAGCCTTCTCTCTCTCTTCTCTCTCTTCTCTCTCTTCTCTCTCTTCTCTCTCTTCTCTCTTTCTCTTTCTCTCTTTCTCTCTTTCTCTCTTTCTCTCTTTCTCTCTTTCTCTCTTTCTCTCTTTCTCTCTTTCTCTCTTTCTCTCTTTCTCTCTTTCTNTCTCTCTCTCTCTCTCTCTCTCTCTCTCTCTCTCGAACGGCCCTCTCTCTCTCTCTCTTGAACGGCCCTCTCTCTTGAACGGCCCTCTCTTGAACGGCCCTCTCTCTCTCGAACGGCCCTCTCGAACGGAACGGCCCTCTCTCTTTCTCTTTCTCTTTTTCTTTTTCTTTCTCTCTCTCTCGAACGGCCCTCTCTTTCTCTTGAACATCCCTCTCTCTTCCTCTCTCTTTTTCTTTCTCTTTCTCTCTCTCTTGAACGGCCCTCTCTGAACGGCCCTCTCTCTCTCCACTGCCTCTTTTATTGACTCATTCTCCAAAGCGAGGAGATTTTCGAGTTTTCTTTGGGCGAAATGACTTCACGAAAAACCAAGAAAATGAAAAACGATTGGATCACCGAGTTCCACCAAGTCTTCCAACTCTGTGTTGATGTCCTTTCGCAATCCCAGCGACCCAGCCTCCTCCATGCCACCCTCCGAACTTTGCACCGATTCCTCACCTGGATTCCTTTGGGTTACATTTTTGAGACACCGATTATTGATTTGTTGACACAAAAATTTTTCCCATATCCTTTCTTTCGAAACGTGAGCTTGAAGGTTTTCCTTTTCTTTCTTTCGTTTATTTTCCCTTTCTCCAGTTAATAACTTTTCTTTTTCAGTGTTTGACAGAAATTGGATCCCTCACAAGCACCGATGTCCCAGCCGAAATGTTTGTGAAGTTTTTCATTATGTTTATGGAGCAGCTCGCAAGTGTTTTGGGTCGTGATACAAACATTGTGGTTGCCTATGAGAAGGGCTCAAACGACGACCGAGACTTTATCTTAAACCTTGCCATGCTGTTGACCTCATTTTTGCACAACCACCTCTCAAAGGTAACTTAAAACTTTCCATAATTGAAAAAGCTTCTTGGTTGATTTTTTTTTTTTTTTTCCCTCTATTGTTCCTGCAGGTGGAAATGGTTCAACGACAAGCCACATTGGAAGTCCACCACTACCTCTCTGCCATCACACTTGTGAACAACAACGAAGTTTTTAAGGTTTGATTCCATCGACCTCCCGTTTCCTTCTCTTTCTTACTTTTGTCGTAGGTGTGTCTGGAGTACTGGAATAAATTGGCTGACAGTTTGTATCATGAGCCGCCTGCAGAAACTTTCCCCCAAGCTTCCCTGATGCTTGGTAATAATCGCGGAAATCCTCAGGTTTTTTTTGCTAATCAAAGTGTCGATTGTGTACGAGGTACTGACCCTTTGATCAGTCTCCAAGAGGATGCTTTTATGTCGAAATTATGTCCAAAGTCAGAGTTGCTGTTGTGAGTCGGATGAGAAAACCCAAAGAAGTTTTGATTGTCGAGGATGAGAACGGAGAATTGGTGCGAGAAACGCTCCCAGATACTGCAAACATTGAAATGTACAAACAAATGAGGTCTCCTTCCCCTCTTTTCTTTTCTTTTCTTGTTCCTGCCTCACACCTTTTACAGAGAGACACTAATTTTCTTGACACATCTGGACCCTGAAGATATGCAAAAGATCATGATCGAAAAGGTAAGCGAAGAAAGAAAAGAGTCAATGAAAAGACAATCAGCCAAAAAAAAAAACGAAAACTAAACTCCTCACCACCATTTTCTAGCTCAAAAAGCAGTGTAAAGGAGATTGGACTTGGAAAGATCTCAACACCCTTTGCTGGGCCATTGGGTATCTTTTTTTTTTTTTTTTGGGGGGGGGGGGGGGGGTTGTTTGATTGTTTGGTTGTTTGATTGTTTGATTGTTTGGTTACTTGTTTTGTTTTGTTTTGTTTTGTTTTGTTTTGTTTTGTTTTGTTTTTGTCTATTCTCATTTCCTTCGAACTACAGTTCTATCAGTGGGTCTCTTCTGGAAGAAGACGAGAAAAATTTTGTTGTGACTGTCATTCGAGAGCTTCTCACATTGTGCGAAAAGATTCGTGGAAAAGACAACAAAGCCGTTATTGCTAGTAACATCATGTACATTGTTGGTCAATACCCCCGATTCCTTTTGGCCCATTGGAAATTTTTGAAGGTTTCCTTTCTTTGACCATTTTTATGACGTTGTGACGTTGTTATTACTCACTTTTAAATCAGACGGTGGTCAACAAGCTTTTTGAGTTCATGCACGAGACCTTCCCAGGGGTGCAAGATATGGCTTGTGATACATTTTTGAAAATTTCGAAGCAGTGCAAAGAGAAGTTTGTCATTACCCATCAAGGGGAGGTCGGGTTCATTGAGGACATTCTCACCAATTTAAATATGATCATTCGTGATTTGGACGCGTCCCAGGTATCACTTTCTTTTCCAACCATCCTCTCTTTTGCTTTTCTCTCAACCCTGAGCAGATCCACTCGTTTTATGAATCTGTTGGTTACATGATTTCCTCCGCTTCTGATCCCAAACAAAGGGAAAATTTGATTGAGAGGTTGATGGAGGGTCCAAACGTGAAGTGGGATCAAATCATCTCTGTGGCAAGAGAAAACATCGATTTTTTGCGAAAGTATGAGAATGTAAAGAGGTAAGCTTCTGTTACTCTTCGATATGAGGGGAGAATTTCTTAACCCTTTCCCCATTTTTCAGCATTTTGAACATCTTGAAGACAAACGTTCGTGCGTGTCAGTCTCTTGGGTTCTATTTCTTGCCCCAGGTTTTTCCCTTTCCTTTTTTTTAAAAAAAGCTCTCTCGTCTCTTTTCTTTTCATGTGTTGAACCTTTCCTTCAGTTGGTCAGAAATTTCATCCAAAATTTGGAAGTGTATCGTCGTTACAGCCAAAGCATCAGTGACGAGGTGACTCGCAGGGGAGATCAGGCTACTTACTTCAAAGAGATCAAAGCTATGCGAGCAGTCAAAAAGGAGACTCTTCGATTAATCGAGGTCTGTAAATATCTGAGGGGCAAGGCCATGTTGCATCATGTATTGATTTTTTGGTCCACAGACTTTCGTGAGCCGAGCCACCGATGTGGAGATGATTGCGAAAGAGTTTGTCCCTCCTCTGATGGACGCTATCCTTGTCGACTATCGAACAAATATTCCTCAAGGTTCTTTTATTTTTTGGTTTCCTTGATTTTCGTCTCCCCTCTCTTTTCCTCCTCACCCTCTCCCCCTTTTTTTTAGCCCGTGATCCGGAAGTTTTGTCTGTGATGGCGTGCATTGTGAATAAGTTGCGATTTACAATCACCCCTCAAATTCCCCTCGTTTTTGATAACGTTTTTGAGTGCACGCTCCAAATGATCACGAGTAACTTCGAGGATTTTCCTGATCATCGCGTCAAATTTTTCAAACTTTTGAGGAGGATTAATTCCCACTGTTTCCCTGGTTTGTCATCCCCCCCCCCCTCCCCCCTACAAAAGAGACAAAAAAATCTCACAACTTTTGGAAAAAAGCTTTCCTTGAAATGCAGGAAAAGTCGTTCTCTTTGATTATTGACTCAATTGTTTGGGCGTTTAAACACACAATGAAGGACGTTGCAGAGTCAGGCCTTTTGATTATGTTGGAGCTTTGGAAGTATGTTTTTTCTTTGTCATACCCCCCCATCTCTTCCCTTCCTTACCGTCCTTTCAGAAATGTCAGCAACTGTAACAATGCTGAATTTGCTGGGATGTTTGTGAGGAGATTTTATCTCTCTATCCTGACAGATGTTTTGGTTGTTCTTACAGACCGTCTTCACAAGTCAGGTTGAATAGTCATTTCCTCTGTTTGTCTCTTTCTAGCCTCCCTTTCTAACCTCTGGCATTCAATCACAGGCTTCAAACTTCAATCTCAAATCTTGCAGGCGATGATTACTGTGGTGGAGAGTGGCCATGTTCAAGTCCCTTTGTTTGACCCCTCCTCTCAACCTCAAGGGATGACCAACCAAGTGTATCTTCGGCAATTTTTGAAGAATTTGTTAGAAAAAGGCTTTCCAATTTTGAATGGGTGAGTAGATAGTCTCTCTCCTCTATGTCTGTCTGGGTGTCTGTTTGGTGTTTGTTCTGTCTGTCTCCCTCTCCTTTCTTTAACTTTGTTTTTGCATACAGTGTTCAAGTGGAGAAATTCATTTTGGGGTTGTGCGATCTGAACAAGGACCAAAATGCTTTCAAAAACCATCTTCGTGATTTCCTTGTTCAACTCAAAGAATTTGCTGGTGAGGAAGATTTGGAACTTCTGTTTGCGGAAGAGAAAGAAAAGGAGTTGCAGGAGGCCAAGGAGGCCCTTCATTCTAAACATGCTGGTTCGTTGTGGCGTTCTCCCCTTTCTTTTTTCTTTTTTCTTTTTTCTTTTTTCTTTTTTCTTTTTTCTTTTTTCTTTTTTCTTTTTTCTTTTTTCTTTTTTCTTTTTTCTTTTTTCTTTTTTCTTTTTTCTTTTTTCTTTTTTCTTTTTTCTTTTTTCCTTTTCCTTTTCTTTTTCTTTTTCTTTTCTTTTCTTTTTCACTCAACCGTGTTCCAGCAATTCCTGGAATGATTTCCAACACAACAATGGAAGAAGAGTCTTAATGAGCACCCCTTTTTTCTCTCCCTTTCCCACCTCTGTCCACCTCCATCTTCTCTTTCTTTCCTTCCCTTTCTTTTTCTTCACTTTCACACTCGAGATTCATCAGTGTGAGTTTGTGAGTTTGTGGCTCGGTTTGATCAAAAATAAAAAAAAAATCAAATCAAAAAAAGTTTGTGTGCTCTTTCACATATTTACAATCATATTGTGTTCCTTCTCTCCCTCTCTCTTGAATGATCCCCTCTCTTTCTCTCAAACGGCCCTCTCTCGAATAGCCCTCTCTCTCTTAAACTTCGCGATGTCTTGTTGGAAAGTAGTGTCCCTCTCCTGGTGGTTCATAAAAACTTGGTAACAGCCACCGAAAAGAGAGAAATTTTGAACCAAAAAACCATTCAAAGTTTTTTTCTGCCCCCAAATCGTAGGGGTTGAAGAACTTGGCAGGTTCCTTGTTGTTGGTGCTGTCGAGAGCAAAGGAAGGACAGAGGTGAATGAGGAGATGGGAGGAGGTAATGGCTGAAACACTCATATAAAATTGCATCACCCCAAAGGCCGCCGCTGCGAGGGTGATGGTGGCACACAAAATCTCACAAAATAAAAATCGAAATTCACATGATGATTGCTTTGCTCTCTCTCCTCTATGTTTCCTTCCCAGGATGGCAGGGCAAGAGAGAGAGGGCGGGAAGAAGAGGATGGTCCCGTAGATACAAAGGATAGTCAGATAGAACAGCCACATGGTGAATAATCTCTGTGGGATATGGGTGGGTTGATAGCAAACAAAATTAAACACAAAGAATGTTTCCGAACCAGAAAAAATAATCCAAATAGAATCATAGAAAAGGAAAGAAAGAAAAGCCAGAAAGCACAAACAAACACAAACAAACAAACAAACAGATTGCAAAAAAAAAAAAAAAAAGAGAAAAATCAAACATGGTTTTTGAACCCAACGCAAGTACCAATCCACTACAAAAAAAATTAGTGATCTCTCTCTCTCTCTCTCTCTCTCTCTCTCGAATAGCCGTCTCTCTTTTTCTTTCTCAAACAGCCCTCTCTCTCTCTTTCGAATGGCCCTCTCTCTTTCGAACAGCCCTCTTTTTCTCGAACGGCCCTCTCTCTCTCTTTCTCTCTTTCTCTCTCGAACGCCCCCACCCTCTCTCTCTCTCTCTCTCTCTCTCTTAAACGGCCCTCTCTCGAACGACCCTCTCTCAAACGGCCCTCTCTCTTGAACAGCCCTCTCTCTCTCTCTCTTGAACGGCCCTCTCTCCCTCTCTCTCCCTCTCTCTCTCTTTCTCTCTCTCTCTCTCTCTCTCTCTCTCTCTCTCTCTCTCTCTCTTGAACGGCCCTCTCTCCCTCTCTCTCTCTCTCTCTCTCTCTCTCTCTCTCTCTCTTTTTTTTT
>MUHK01003257.1:610-20485 GCA_002151225.1 Paramoeba pemaquidensis
TCTTTCTTTCTTTCTTTCTTTCTTTCTTTCTTTCTTTCTTTCTTTCTTTCTTTCTTTCTTTCTTTCTTTCTTTCTTTCTTTCTTTCTTTCTTTTGTCTTTGTGTTCAGATGAGACCGGGAGCAAAAAAAAAAAACACTCCAAATTTTCTTTTCTCAACTCTTCCCTCTCTTTAGGCTGCTTCTCTTCCCCATGCTTTAATAGGAAGGGATATTCTTGGTGCAGCAAAAACAGGTTGGTTGAAAAAGATGTTTTCTTTGAATTGGATGTTGTCATTCCATTCCATTCCGTCCCATTTTTCTTTTTTTTTTCTTTTTTTTTTTCATTTCCTTCACCTTCCCTTCTCATTTTTTTGTTCAGGAAGTGGAAAAACTCTTTGTTTTGTCATCCCTCTCCTCGAGCGTCTCTTTCTCAAATCTTGGAATAAATTCGATGGTTTGGGGGGAGTGATTATTTCCCCAACCCGAGAACTTTCTCTTCAAACTTTTGAAGTTGTTCGGAAAGCAGGGTGTCGTCATCCTTTTTCTGCAGGTTTCTTTCTAAATTTCTCTCTCTCTCACTCTCTCTTATTTATGCGCTTCCCTCTCAGGCCTTGTCATTGGTGGGAAGGATGTGAAAGAAGAAAAAAGTAGAATTTGTGAAATGAATATTTTGGTTGCTACTCCTGGACGGTTTCTTCACCATCTCGATCAGACTCCAAATTTTGATGTTTCCCAACTCCAAGTACTCCTTTTCTCTCATTCATCCTTCTCATCTCTTCTTTTCTTCTTTTCCTTTCCTCCTGCCTTTTCTTTCTTTTCCCTCCTTTTCCCTTTGTCTTACCCCTTTCCCAGATTTTGGTGTTAGATGAAGCTGACAGAATATTAGATCTTGGGTTTTCAAACACAATGAAAGCTATTCTGGAGCATCTCCCTCAGTTTTCTTTTCTTTTCTTTTCTTTTTTCTTTTCTTTCTCTTCATCTAACCCCTTCTCCACCACCAACAGAGAAAGGCAAACTCTTTTGTTTAGTGCCACACAAAGTCGCTCTGTTCGTCAACTTGCAAATCTTTCTCTCAAGGTTTTTGTCCTATCTTTTCTCACTCTCTCCTCCACCTCTTCCTCTCACTCTCTCCCTCATTCATCCTTTCTCTTCCCCTTCCTACCTCTTTCTCTCTCCTTCTCTCCAGGATCCTGAATACATTTCTGTTCATGAAAAGAGTGCCGAAAGTACCCCAACAAAATTGAAACAAAATGTTATGATTGTGCCACTTGGAAAAAAGTTAGATGTTTTGTTTTCTTTTGTTCGTGCTCATTTGAAATCAAAAATTTTGGTTTTTGGGGCTTGTTGTAAAGAAGTTGCTTTCTTTTACAAGGTACTTAATTTAACCTATCAGCGTGATACAATGATGGATTAAATAATGAAAAGAAAAATAACACCTTCTTCCTCTCCCTCCTTCCCCCTCCTTCCCTTTCTCTCCCTCCTTCCCCTTCAATAGGTGTTTTGTAAACTTCGACCTGGAATCCCTGTGATGGTTTTGCATGGAAACATGAAACAAATGAAGAGAATGGCTGTTTTTTTGCACTTTTCTCAATCTCCTGCTGCTCTTTGTTTTGCAACTGATGTGGCATCGAGGGGGTTGGACATTGTGGGGGTGGATTGGGTGGTTCAGTTTGATTGCCCCGATGATGCAGAAACTTACATTCATAGGTCTTTTTTTGGGGGAGGGAGGGGTTTCTTGAGTTTTTTATTCTTTCCCTTTGTTTTCCTTTCTTTCGTTCCCCCCTTCTTTTTTCATTTTTTTTTTTTTTTTTTTTTTTTTTTTTTTTTCAGGGTTGGGAGAACAGCAAGATTTGAGAGTGGAGGGAATGGGGTGTTGTTTTTAGAGCCCTCTGAAATTGAAATGGTGAAGGTTTTACATAGTAAAAAGGTACCAGTTCAGGTGGTAGAGATGAATGCTACCAAAGAACAGGTTTTTCTTTCCTTTCTCTCTTTTCTTTCTTTTTCTTTTTCTTTTTCCTTTTCCTTTTTTCCTTTTCCTTTTTCTTTTCTTTTTATCACTAAATCACAACCGCCACCATCAATCATCAAAGACCATCACCCCTAGAATACAATCCCTTCTTGCTCAGAAAAAAGATCTCCAAGAAGATGCAAAAAAAATGTTCAAAGGTCTCCTCTCTCTTTCTATTTTATATGTTCTAAAAATATGTTGTTAATGATTTCATCTTTCCTTCTTCTTCCCTTCTTCTTTCTTCTTTCCTTTTCACTTACCCCCCTTCCCCCTCCCCTCTCTCCAGCCTATGTCCGATGCATACAATTAAAAAGTAACAAAGATGTGTTTAAAGTGGATGATTTGCCACTGGCTGATTTTTCTGCCTCCCTTGGGTTGAATTCAATGCCCAAAATCAAAGGGGCTACAAGTACAGGTTGAGGGGAAAGTGAAAAGGAAAGAAGAAAGAAGAAGGGAAGAAGAAGGAAAGATTCCAAAAATTTGTTCTCATTTCTTTTCCCTTCTTCCCTTTCGAAAAAACAGTTCTGAAAAATCGAAAGGAAGGTTCCGGATTGGCTCACTTAAAAGAAGAAATTCGGAGAGAACATCTTGAAAAACAAGGTGAATCATCTTTTTTTGCTGTGATTTTATGAAGAGTATTCTTCTGATGATTTTTTTTTTCGTGTTCTAATTTTTTTTTTTTTTTATAGGGGTTGTCCTTGAAGAAAAAAAGAAAGAAAAAGGAGAGGATGACGACGAAAATGACTTCTTTAGTGATAGTGAAGGTGAAGAAGAGGAGCAAGAGCAGGGAGAAGGAGAAATGTTTTTGAAGAAAGGAGGAGGAAAGAGGTCTTTTTTTTTCTCTCTCACAAATAAGAATTTCTGGCTCTTTCTTACTCACCTTCTAACAGAAAAGAAGAGGAGGCGACTGAGAAAGAAATGAGAATTCTCGCTTCGAAAGTGAGCAACAAAACTATGAAAAAAATGAGAGAGGTCAGACCTCTCTTTCTCTTTCTCTTTCTCTTTCTCTTTCTCTTTCTCTTTCTCTTTCTCTTTCTCTTTCTCTTTCTCTTTCTCTTTCTCTTTCTCTTTCTCTTTCTCTTTCTCTTTCTCTTTCTCTTTCTCTTTCTCTTTTCCCTTTTCTTTTTCTTTTCCTTTTCCTTTTCCTTTTTCTTTTTTTTTCTCT
Organism: Paramoeba pemaquidensis; assembly: GCA_002151225.1. NCBI lineage: Eukaryota > Discosea > Flabellinia > Dactylopodida > Paramoebidae > Paramoeba > Paramoeba pemaquidensis. Next base: position 3,763 of record MUHK01003257.1, read on the forward strand.
TTTTCTTTTTTTTCTTTTTCTTTTTCTTTTTCTTTTTTTCTCTCTTTTTCTTTCTCTTTTTTCTCCTTCCTTATTCCTTTCTTTCAGGGGGCCGTTGTTCGAAATCTTGGCACAAGAGTGGTGTTTAATGATGCGGGTGAATCTCTCTCACACTTGGAATCTGCTTTTCTTCCCTCTGGGACAGTAAAAGAAGGGCTGGGTGAAGAAGAGGAAGAAGGAGAAGGAAAGAATGGGAGAAAAAGAGGTGCAAAGTGGTTAGATAATGTGGCGGAGGATATGAAGGAAGCAGATGAGGAGGACAGGGCAAGTTACAAGCAATTATTGAAGGAAAAGAGGCTGAAGCGAAGGAAACTGGAGGTTTTTTCCCCCTTTTTTTGTGGCTGGTGAGTGACAAAAGTGATTAACTCTTTTTTTCCCCCTTTTTAATTTAGGCCGAAGAGAATGAAGAGAATGAAGAGAGAGTGGTTGTTTTGGGAGCACCATCGGATGAAGAGGAGAGTGGAGAAGAACAAGAAAGGGAAGATGCAAGCGAAGAAAGTGAAGAAAGCGAAGGAAGTGAAAGTGAAGAAAGTGAAGAAAGTGAAGAAAGTGAAGAAAGTGAAGAGGAAGAGGGAGACTTAGAGCAAAAAGCATTGAATATTTTAAAGAAGAGGGGATTTTCAGTGATGGGTTAAGGAAATGAATAAATTATTTTTTTCTGTTGGCTCCAGAGAAAACACAAATCTTTTTTGTTGGTTGAGGACTTTAAATTTCTTCCCCTCACTGTGTTCCCACAACAGGTTTTATTTTGGGTATTGAGAGGTCAAGACATGGTAAACTTGTAAAATAATCAATACAGGGGTTTCCCCCTTTTCGCTCTAAAAAAAAAGAACTTGGGAAATTTTATTTATTTAATATTTTTATTAAAGTTCAATCAGATGGCTCTTTAAAAATAAGTGAGAAAAGAACAAAGAAAAAAAAGAAAAAATAGCAACCTTCACACACTCAGATAAAACCAGGTTCCCATCTAACCCTTTTGTGAGCTGGAAAAACAATCAGAAAACAAAAATTATCAATTGTGGAAAAAGAAAAAAAAACCTTTGCAAGCTTTGTTTGGGAGTGATTTTGTTTCAAGTTTTGAAGAAAATAAAAAGCAGAAACACATTCCTCCTGAGGAAATGTATTAATACAAAAGACAGAAAAAAAGAAAAGAAAAGAAATGATGACCACTGAATTGAACAGAACGTGGTGAGAGAATTTTGATGGATAAGTTGCTTTAAATTGAAGAACACATTGACTTATTTCATCAAAGACCACCTGCACCAGAATCAGGAACAATTTGTTTGTTTTCTTTTTTTTTTTAACAACTTACTGTGACATGTTGAACATGAGTGACATTCACAACTTTTACTTTTCCAAGCTTTTTTTTTGCCTGAAAAAAAATTAGATTAATGAGAAAGTATGATGAAGGGAAGACAAATTGCCTCGTTATCAATATCATCAGCATTTTCAGCAAAATAAACAAATCCATTTTCAGCAATTAAAACAAAAAATCCAAATGTCTTGGGGAAAAGAGGTAAGAACAAGAAAAACCACAGGAAGAAAAATAGAGGGAAAACCAAAGAGTGTGGTTTTTTGATTTGGGCTTCCTTTTCTTCAACCTTTTCTTTTTTTTCTTTTTTTTCTTTCTTTTCGCCTTCAATTTTCTCTTTTTTTTGTTCCTTTTCTTCAACTTTTTCTTCTTTTTCCTTCTTTTCTTTCTTTTCTCCTCCAATTTCCTCTCCTTCTTTTTCCTTCCTTTCTTCCTTCTCCCCTTCAATTTCCTCTCCTTCTCTTTCCTTCTTTTCTTCGTGCTCGTTTTCTTGAACTTTTTCTTCTGTTTTTTTTTCTCTTTCTTCCCCTTTTTCTTCTTCTTTTGTTTCGTCTTCCAATTTGTTGAGTTCGTTCAGTTTAAGAGAAGCAACGGACTGAACAGCCCTCAAATTTTCATTGCTCTTCATCATTGAAGGTAAATCTGTTGTTGAAACAACCCTGAAAACAAAACAAATAAATCAAAAAAAATCAATGAAAGTAGAATTAAAATCAAAGCAATGAAAACCTTTTTGTTTGAGGGAGATCGGTGGGAGGGGAGGGGAGTTTCATCCCAGAGTAAGATTTATACTCAGAAATAAACACATCTCCCTCCTTCACAGGGGAGAGAGGGAGAGACATTTCTCTCCTCAAAAATTCAACATGTTCCTGGGCAGAAAAAAAACAAAAGTCAATAGATGAAAATCAAACACTTGAAAATGTTCTATGTAAAAACATATAAAAAAACAAAAACCTCAGATCGAACAAAATGAGCGAAAAAGAGGTTATGGAGCAGCAAAAAACAACTAATTAATCTTGAAACGTCCTTATTACACATTAAAATCAATTTTTTTTGTTGAGGAGTGAGGGTTGGTTGCCGAAGAAGGAGAGTGCAGACATCTGAAGTTAATGGATGTATTAGAGAAGAGTTGAAGAGGGGAAGGCATTGAAGGGAAAAACCTTTTCTTAATCTCTCAAAATCTAAATTGTATGTTGGAGTGGCTTCCACTGCCAAATCAAATGCTGTCAACAACTCATCCACCCCCATCATAACAACAAGCTTTTTAATTCTCATCTGTGTGAAACATTGAGAAATGCAACTACTTCCCCCGAAGCCTCAGCTTAAGCACAAGGACAAACCTGAAAACATTGGTACAACTCAACAAAAAGAAAATTATGGGATCGACAGAATCGAAGGGGAGCATCTAATGATTTCATTTGAGAAAAAGGATGATTTGTTCAATTTTTGTCAAGAGAAGAGCCCCATGCCACATGCCAAAACCTGGACAAGCAAGAAGTTCTTGTAGAATTCCACAGATAACATGAAACATACGAAGAGAAGTTTTGGGAAAGATGCCTTTTGAATATTGATGGTAAGGATAGGTCTTGTTGCTGTTGTTGTGGTTGAAAAAAAACAAACCTTCATCACCAAAAGTTTCATGCATCATTCCGATTAATTTTTCAACAAATGAAAACCAATAGATAGTGTTCTAAGGAGAGTGGTGAGTGATCTTGTAATCATATGAATTGGAATTAAAAAAACATCAAACATCTTCTGTTCCAAGAATATGTGTCCCAAGTGACTCTGAAGCCATCTTTTCTGAGCAAAGAGTCAAAAAAAAACTGGAGAGAGAGAAAAAAAGAAAGAACCAAAACCATATTTTTTGAAGGCTGCAGGGTCGACATGATCTCCCTTTTGTGAGTGTGTGTGTTTGTACGATGTGTCAGTAAAATGGCATTTTCTTGTCCCATCTCTTCTCCGCAACAAACCTCTAAATCTAACCCCTTTGTTAACCTCTCTGCCTCTGCCAACAAAGCATTTGCTGCTTGTTTGTCCTAATCAAGTGGTGAGAAACAACAAAAATGAAAGGGGGCGAAGGAGTGAACCTCATTTTCTCGATCAGATGAAGAGGTAGGAGAGGGGGGAGAGGGAAAGGGAGATGAGGGGGAGAAATTTGAAGAAGAAGAGGAACGAGGAGGAGAGTGGAGCGCACCACTCGAAGAGACAGAAGAAGAGACATCAAACAGAGAGGAGGAGAGAAAAGAGGAGACAGAAGAAGATGGCTGTTGAGCTATGGAACGAAAATGAGAAGGGGAGGGAGGGAGGAGAGAAAGAGAGAGAGAGAGCCGTTCAACACACACACACACACACACACACACACACACACACACACACACACACACACACACACACACACACACACACACACACACACACACACACANAGAGAGAGAGAGAGAGAGAGAGAGAGAGAGAGAGAGAGAGAGAACCATTTTTTTTATCTTTAGAAAGGAGATATTCCATCAATCTTTTTGATTTTGCATGTTTTAATTGCATCAAACCTAAAAAAAAAAAATGAAAACTTGAAAATACCAAAGAAATTGAGAAAAAAAATTTTACCAGAAGATTTCAAAACATCCCGTGACATGGCCTCGTTCTTCATAAAAAAATATACCATTAACACCAACATCATTCCCACCCTCTCATCTCCACCTCCATCTAATAACTCCAACACCCCTTTCCTCACTTCATTTCTCTCTTTCTCATCATCTTCTTTTGCAAGAGAAGCAAAAGAGTGGGCAAACACCAGGCAATTCTGAACATGGAAGAAAGCAGAAAGTCAGAAAAAAAGGTTCCCTCCCCACCACCCCAATAACCACAATAACCCACCTCTGGATTGCACTTGTAACAGAAAGATTCGTCTACATCAGAGAGATCCCACTTGTTAAAAAACCGATCCGAGGAAACAATGTTCATTAACAGATCGATTCTGGGGGGAACAGAGATAAGAAGAAAGTTTTAGGATTGGGCAGTGAGAGAAAGGGCAAAATAAAAAAAAACCTGGATGAAGCTGACAGTGGATCTTTATCTGTGATAAAAAATGAGGGAAAGAATGAGAGGTCGAGAGGAAGAGAGAGAGACCAGAGGAGAAAGAAGGCGCTTCATGTTTTGTTCCAAATAAAGTAGCATTGCGAGGTCTTCTGACATCTCTCTGACCCATTCGGAGGGATTGAGAAGCTGAAATTTGGATGAAAAGTCAAAGATATGACAGAAACAGAGGCAAAATACAGAGAGAGAGAGGGGAGGGGGGGGAGGTCTTTCTNAGAGAGAGAGAGAGAGAGAGAGAGAGAGAGAGAGAGAGAGAGAGAGAGAGACCTGTTGCTTTTGCATCCCGATATGATTTAGGTCGGAGAAAACAAAGCTATTTTTGCGTTTTTTTGTTTTGATGAGATGAAGGGAAAAAAGAGGGGAGAAACAAGCGAAAAAGGAAAAAGAACCTGAGGGGGAGGGGAGGGGTGAAGAATGGAAGTGGCAGCCATATTAACAAGAGGCTTGTGGGAGTAAATGTGAGCAACATTCATCAGTAAAAATATACTGCACACTTGAGAATACATCGGGCTTCCTTGATCTTGTTGGTCTTGTTGTGCTTGTTGATTTTGGGATGGGGCTGAGTTTCTCTGTTTGTTTGTTTGGGGTTGGTAAGAATCATTGAATATCATCTTTGGGTTCAATTTCTCTCGAAACAAACCGGAGATTCAGCTTTGAGAGAATCTTCTGTTGTATTCATCAGTTTGACTTGCTCTTTTCTGTTTAATTCTCTCATTTGTCTAAGGGGAAAAGAACGAGGTTCAAAAAGAGATCAAGAGAGTGCCACCCAAAGAAATTTTTCTCATTCTCTTGCTTTTCGACAATCGATATGAAACAAATTAAGCAAAGAGATAACCTTTCTTCATCAAGTTGATTTTGTAATCTCAAAAGCGTTTGCTCTTCTTTTCTCCTCTTCTCCTCTTCTTCTTGGCTCTGCTTCTCTTCTTTGCTTCTAACGTCAACCTCTCCTTCCTCTCCCTCTCCCTTCTTCTCTTCTTCTTGTTGTTCATCTCCTTCTTTTTGATCCTCCCTGAAGTAAAAAGAAATCAATGGAAAAAAAATACACCACCCACACCCCACTGTGAAACTTACTCTCGCTCAGGTTTTACATTTTTAGTTAACTGCCGAACCCCAAGGAAAGGAATCTCAGAAACTGATAGATTTTTAGAGCAATCACCACCCTCATCATCTGAATCTGAATCGAGCTGGCGAGGAGGTTTGACCTAATAGAAGAAAATAGATCAGTTTTAGAGATAAGAAAAGGAAGATCTTAATTTGTTTCAAAAAAAAAAAAAAACCTCATTATCTAACAGAGAATTTCGCTTTGTGCAAGGTAATTCAGGAGCATCTATTTTGGGGGGCATGATCCCAGAAACTGAGAAAAAGAATTTTCGTCATAAGAAAATACAAAATAACTCAAAAAAGAAAGGTCAAACCAAGAATTGGATAGATAAATGAATCCAAGAAAGATTGAACCAACAACCTCGCCAGCGCTGGTGGAAGCCTTCAAGAAGGAGAAGGTGTGAAAAGAGAGGGAGGGAGAGAGAGAGAGAGAGAGAGAGAGAAAGATCACATACTTTTGGGACATTAAATCATTCAAAAAAAAGAGTTGATCAATCACTTCCCCTAATTTTTCATTGAGAGAAAATGAGAGCCAAAAACAACAAATCATTTTCAACAAAAAAAATGAAATGAAATGAAAAGAAAAGAAAAGAAAAGAAAAGAAAAATAAGAAAAGAAAAGAAAAGAAAAGAAAAGAAAAGAGAAAAAAGAGAGAAAAAAAAGAAAAAGAAAAAAAAGAAAAGAAAATCAATTCAATAACTCCAGAAAGCAATCACAAACCAACACTGTCATCAATGTATCCTCGAACATTATTCATTTCTCTGCTTGTCATTTTTTTCATTTCCTATTATGTTGGTTGATAAGAATGGGAAAAAAACAGGAAAAAAGAAGAGAAAAAGTGTCATTACCTCGAGCTCAGGCAAGCGATAGGACAGACGGAGGGTTTCTTGAGATAAAAAATCAAACAAGTTCAAAAAATAGGATAAACACTGTAGAGAGAGAGAGAGAGATAGAGATCTCAAGTCAGAAAGTGGGCTGTTTAGAGGTTGTTGTTGGGAAAAACCTTTGGAGATTGGAGAAAATCACGTAAATTGCTGTCATCCAACTGAGATTTATGACAAAAAATGAGATCTAAAATCCCAAAATTTAATCAGAGATGAAAATGAATTTTTTACCTTGCAAACACTCAATGTCAAAGTTCTGACTGTTGTTCTCACCATATGATCTCGATGATTAAAAAACCTGACAGCCTCCAAAAACAGAGGAAATCTTCCCCCTGCTCGATCAAAAAAAAACTGTAAAGCATTGGTATCCAACCGTAACGCCATACTTTTCAACAAAGAGATATAATATGCCAAGATTTCTTCATCTGAAAAATCAAAATTGCTTTGAATCATGTCATTCATGTAATTGTTGGAGAGCATGTAGTAGATAGAGGTTTGGGAGGTGAAGTTTTCGAGCCTGGAAAAAGGGGGTGAGTAAAAGGGTTGTTCCATCGTCACCATTCGACAAAAATTGCTGAATTGATGACATGACCAACAAAAAAAAAGAAACAAATAAAGAAACAAAACAAAGATAAAAAACAAACAAACAAACAAACAAACAAACAAACAAACAAACAAACAAACAAACAAACAAACAAACAAACAAACAAACAAACAAACAAACAAACAAACAANAAAGAAAAGAAAAGAAAAGAAAAGAAAAGAAAAGAAAAGAAAAGAAAAGAAAAGAAAAGAAAAGAAAAGAAAAGAAAAGAAAAGAAAAGAAAAGAAAAAAAAGAAAAGAAAAGAAAAGAAAAGAAAAAAAAGAAAAGAAAAAAAAGAAAAGAAAGAAAGAAAGAACAGTAAAAGCAAAATCAAAAGAAAAGAAAAGAAAAAAAAAGAAAAGAAAGCTACCAAGAAAGTAATCAAAAAAAGCAGGATCTTTCTTATCCCCCCATGTCATCAATTCAGCAATTTGTCGAATGGTTTCAATCACAACATGTTTGTTTTTTGGTGTGATATTCTGGGTGGTGGATTTTTTTTTGGTGGATGAGTGTGTTGTTATTTGTTTATTGATTCGTTGTTGTGTGAATTAGTTCTGTTTGTTGAAAAAGAAGAAACGAAAAAAAACCTGGTGTTTGTACAGAACTTGAGTGAGATACTTCAACTGTTCAAGAGAAAATTTGTTTTTGGGCTAAAGAGATCCAATGAGCCAAAGGAAAAAAAAGAAGACCAAAGGATAAGAACCTTGGGTTGATACTGGCTCAAAAACTGAAACTTGAACATGATCCTCACAACCAAACACAACAAAAAAATAACAAAAAGAAAAACACACACATTTCCGGGTTTTTTTTCACCGTTTAACCACAAAATGGGAACCAATATCTCCCACAAATCAAAGGCGAGGAAAAATATTCTACATCTGTGTAATATAAAAAATCATCCAATTTCATCACCGGCTCTGTAGCTTAGTGGCAAAGCGCCAGTCTTGTAAACTGGAGATCGAGGGTTCGAGTCCCTCCAGGGCCTTTTTTTTTGATATTTTTTTTTCGTGGTTTTATTTTCGGGAGAAGCAAACGATTTGTTTTTTTATTTCGCTCATTCGGCTCATGAAAGTATCTCGTTTGTTCGTCGAGGGAAAGAATGAGACGACCACGGCCTCTCTCTCTCTTGTACAATCAAAAAAATCAACAACGACCAAACGAAAATGGGACGAAAGAGGCGATCTTCGAGGGAACTAGAGGAAGAGGAAGAGTTTCCCACCGCCCCTCAAAAAGCGTCTGATCTTCGCAAGGGAAACTACATGATCATCAACAACAAACCTTGTAAAATCTTGGAGATGAACACCTCATCGCCGGGGAAACACGGTCACGCCAAGATCCACTTCGTCGCGACAGATATGAAGAGAATGAAGAAAATTGAGACCATCCACCCTTCCACTCACATGGTACAAGTCCCCGAATCGAAGAAGGAGGAACTCAGACTCATCTCTCTCGATGAAGATGATATGATGGCCACTCTCGAGAGCAAGGATGGGGAATGGAGAGAGAACGTCCCTATTCCATTGAGCTTGTTTGGGAAAGGAGTGAAGCAGGCTTTGGCCAAGGACGACAATATCACTGTTGTTTTGGTCAAAGTTCATGGGGTCGAACAAGTTGTCAGCTTCCGATTTTGAGCTTCTTCTTCTTTCTTTTTGAATGCAATCAACTTTTTCGATTGGTAAACATTAACTTTAATAAATAAGGTTGCATTATTGTTTCATCTTCTCCCCAAATCAAAATATGGCTTCCGCAAGTGGTGAACCACAGCTCAAAGCAACTTGGGCGACCTGTTCCAACCTGAAGCAGTGGATAAGAAAGGGAGAGGGAAGAGGGAGAAGGGGGGGTTCAAATACTTTGAAATGTTCTCAACTGTTTTAGTTGTGGCTTCCAAACATTTTTGGAGTCTGCGGAGAGGTTCTAAAAAATCAAAAATAAGATTCATGAAACAATAGCAATAACAGCAACAATAGCCACCTTTCATGTTTGTTTGTTTTCTTTTCAAAACATAAACAAAAGCGTGTAACCCCAGCCATTTTGTCTGAAGTGGCAAAAAAAGAAATATTGTTAGTTGTTGTTATTGCTGTTATTATTGTTGTTGTTGAAACAGAAAAAGAAAAACGAACTTGGTTTTCTTCAAGAGGAAAATGACAACTCATTTTTTTTGCCAGAGAAGAGGAAGTTCGTGATTTCGCTGTGGCGACACCATATCTAATGATATCTGGAAGAGAAATTACATCAGGAATGTTGATATCTATATCTACTACCCTCTTGAGAGAGAGATCTAAATGAACCTTCTGCAACTTTTGAAAGAAAATTTGGAACAAAAGGCCTGTTGGATGATTTTGAACAGCGAGTAGCCGAATAAAATTTCATCGCGGTAAATGAAAACATCTTCATTTTGGGAAAGAAAATAAGTGAAATAAAAAAAGAATGGAGAAACTGTGCATCAAAATACCTCATAAAGATTTGTGACAATTGTTTCCCAAGAATTGATCTGGAAACAAAAAAAAAATGAAAAGAAAGGAAAAAAAGGGCAACCAAAAGAGAAAATTCTCTTAATTTTCTCTTCTCTCTCTGGCCACCTCTTTTCTTTTCTCTCTTGCCACCTCTTTTTTTCTCTCTCTTTCATACCTGCATATCCAAAAGAAGAACATGACACCTCCCTGATAAATATTGTCTCATTTTTGCCACCAAATTTTTTCCTGCCTAGAGAAGGGTTTGTAAATGAGTTAATTACATAGTCTTGTTCTTTCTGGAGAGAAAAACTTCTGGAGAGAAAGGAGAAACCTGAGAAGAGGAGAGAGTGACCGAGTCTTTCAAGGGAGCTGAGGTTGCTCTTTCATAGTCGATTCGAAACTAAGTTGGGAGGAGAATTTGAATGAGAGAAGAAAGAAGGGAAGAAGAGAAAAGGCAAAGAATGTAAGAACCCACCTCCAATGTCCAAGTGTCCACAAGAAGACCACACCAAGCCATAAATCTTTTTGAGGAAGAAGGAGGAGGAGGGAGAGAGGAGGGAGAAGGAGAAAAAATTCGAGTGGTAATGCTTTTGTTTTGAATTTCAGAGCAAGGAAAATTTGTCTAATTTGGAGAGTAAAATTGGGGGATTTGAGAGGGTCGACGGAGGAGAAAGAGGGAAAATGAGTACCTTTGTTTTTTTCTTGTTAACAGCAAAACCATAGGTTTGATTGACCTCATCATTGGAAATTTTCTGAAAAATCTTTCAGCAGCAACACATAACACATAACACATACATCTACACACAAAAAAAAACACATACCTCCAAATACCCAACAGCAGAACAAAAAGATGTTGTCAAATACAAGCTATCATCTGTCCACCTCAACAACAACCCGTCCCCCAAACCCTCCCCTTTTTCCGCCCCACCACCACCTCCCACAGAGCTGGATTCTCCAGCACTCAAAGAAGAGGTACTATCCTTCCCCTGTTCCTCCTGTGCGTATTCACCATCACTTTGAGAAGTTTCTCCACTCACAATTGGTTGAATAGGAGAAATCCCGCCAAAATAAGAACTGAGATTGGCTATAGAGCCACTTTCGTCGCTCTTTTCACCACACTTTTCATCACCATCAACCCTGCTTCTCATTGATGTGATGACAGACATACCCCCATTCATGATGAGGTGGCTTGTTGATGGTGTACCCCCAGTTGCATCACCACTTTCATCGCCATTTTGAGAAGAACTAGCCTTCGAAGAGGAGGGGAGAGGAGGGTTGTCATTGAGAGAAGAGGAAATGGCAAAACCAGACTCACTGATTTCAACGTCACTGTCGGACTCAAAAGACTCTTCAACAACAAGGTCAACAACAGGTTGGTTGGAGTTGATTGGGCTGAGATTAGATGATGGTTTGTGGAGGTGTCCATTGTTTGTGGAGGAATCGGCTGTGCATGATCTAGTTTTTCTTTTTTTTGACTGTTTCTTCTTTTCTTTGATGGGTGTTTCCCTTTCTTTCCCTTTGTCTTTTGTCTCTTCTTGATTATGTGCCACTTCTCCACTTTGTAAAATGGGGAGAGAAAAAGAACCGAGAATGCTGCTAATATCACTCAAATAAGATAAAATCAAATTATCTCCTGAGTTGGGCAAGAGAGGGGGAGAGAAAGAAGGAGGAAGAGAAGGAGGAACAATGGGACAGAGAGGAGACGGGGTATTGGTGGTAGAGGTTGGGGGAGGAATAGAGGTGGGGATGGAGGAGAGACAATGCTTTTCAAAGTGGCCAAGGTAGATGCCACAGAGGAGAGTTGAGAGCACCGATCCTTTTGTTGAAAAAAATAATTATGTTTTGAGTAAAACCATTGACACAAAAAAAAATGCATGTAAACCTTGTGGGATTCCTTGTTTTTGGATGTAATATTTCCCATGGTAAAACACCACATTGTTGCAGATATGATTCTACAAGAAATGAAGGAATGAAAAAAGTTCAAGGTGAATAAATAAAAAAATTAAAAAATTGAAATAACCGACCTCCAACAAAGATAAAAGCTTTGTTCTTGTAACAAACACATGCTGAATCTTCAAAGGAAAAAAAAAATTGATGAGTTGGTTTTATTTTTTTCAAAAAAGGAGAGAAATAAGAACCTGGTTGACTAAGATGGCGTGTTTTTTATGGGTTGCTAAATTTTGGATTAAATCTATTGAGCAATCTTTGAGAATGAAGATGGAGAAAGAGAAAAATGAAGGGGAAAAACCTTCAAATTGACAAAATTCAGATGACGCTATTCCAAGATAAGAGGTGCGAATAACATTTCCCTGCCTTCATTTTTTGGGTCGCAAACATGAAAAATAAATAAACAAATTTAGAGATACCAAGAAGCGCTTAAAAAAAGAGAAACTCCTAACCTTTTGACAACAGCACAACGATGTATGATATATTCGTGCTCAATTAACAGAGGAGAGACCACAGACATTAATTTTTGTTGGTCAATTGAATCAAAACATTTTTTGACATCCACACTCACACAATAAAAAGGAATATTTTCTGTTTTCAAAAGCAAGAAAATAAGCAAATAAACAGTCCTAAAATATTTGCTAAAAAAGGTATCCCAAATTAAAACAGGAAGAACCATTTTTGTTGAATTTTGTTCGTTTTTTGTGTTTCCAACGCCGAATAAATGGCACAATTTTGTCATAAACATCATCCCGGGAAAGAACCGATGACCCAAGGAGATGGGGTCTTCTGGCCTGCAAAAAATTAACAAAAAGAAAAAAGAAAATTATCTTTTCAACAAGAGCTTGTTCCAGAAAGACGGGAAAAGAAAATACCAAAACAAACATATTCAAATTTTAGGACACTAAACATATCTTTCAACAAATAATTCACTGACGGTTTGTTTAACAAGGAGGGGAAAGAGGGAAGGCGACATCGGCGGGAAAGGTTGGCAACAGGACGAAGACCACTGGGAAAAAAAAATGAAAAAAGAAAAAAAAAAGGAGTTGTTGTTAGACCCTCTCCCTCTCCAAGACAATAAATATTTGGAATGCATTATTTGAGTTGATTCAAAACCTGGAGGATTTTGGCAAAAACCGCATGTACCCTAACCCCAGCACTTTATTTGACGCTATTAATTGTTCAGTTTTCTGCAAAAAAAAGTGAGTGGCTTTCCATTTGAGGAATTAATTCCTAAAAAACCAAATCATCACAAAAGGTGTGGATTTGGGACTAAATCTTTCTTTTGCACTTTCTTTTACCTCTTTTTTAAGCTCTTGAAACAAAGCACTCTCTTTGTTTTTATTGGCATGGGAAGAAAGAATGCTTTGCAAGTGAATTTGTTGTATTTCTTTCCAGATATCTTTCCTGAAATAGTAAACTTTTCCTGAACTTTTATCACTACAATTTAAAGATAAATGTGAGAAATGCACATACATACACAACACACAACACAACACACAAACACAACACAACACAACACAATACAACAGACACCTACCTCTCTGTAACAAAAAAGTATGTTCGAAGACAACCAACGATCACCTCATTAAAAATCCATGCCAAAAAACTTGGGAAAATGAGAGAGGAAAGTGAAGAGAAAGGAAGAGAAGAAATAAAAAAAAAACCTTTTCCAAATTTTTTGAATTGAGGAATGAACCGCAGGCCCTCTAGATATGACATTAAATATTTATCAAAAAAAAAAAAAAAAAAAAAAAAAAAAAAAAATCAAAAAAAAAAAAAAAAAAAAAAAAAAAAAAAAAAAAAGACAGACAGATCGAAAAAAGAAAGAAAAAGAAAGAAATGCAGTGAAATCTGGAGGTGTTTGAGAATATTAAATAATCACCTTGAGTTAGGGCTCAGAAGTTGTGATAACCAACCAATTTCAGTGATTTTTATCCCATTGGTGACATCATTAACTTGCATTTGCTCATATCTTTTTAAGATAACAAAGGAATGAATTGATCGTAAAATAACCTAAGAAAAAAAAGACAAAAAAAATCCAAAAGGGAATGAGAAGGAACACAAAAAATGAAATTGAAAAAAAAAAAGCCAACCTTTTTATTTTGTTTTGATCCCCAAGTCTCCAAGGGAACAACAGACATAATAACACTTTTTAAATAAGAAACTACTTCTCTGTGAGAATAAGAGGAAGTATGAAGATTATCCAATGTTTTCACTGAGGGAAAGGAAAGGGGGTCTAAAGATAAAAGACAAACTCAAAGGAGCAGGCTGATTCTAAAATGCTGGGTGATGATTCTTCTGATTGTTGTTCTTTATTGTTCTTCTGTGTGTCTGAGTGAGCAAGTGGCACCAAAAAAAAATAAAAAAATAAAAAAATAAAAAAATACCCCGCAATGTCGATCCAACAAGGCTAAATAATGACACCTTTTATGCCTCTTCACCAACCTCTCCACAAACTTCCCCACTTCCTTCTTCCCTTTCTCATTTTCTTCAAACAAGGACAAACAAGACCAAAATATGGCACAAAAAACATCATTAACCCCTTCTTTTTCAATAAAACAACGATTTAAGAGGTGGCTGGGGTGGAGACGAGTGGGGAGAGAACCCCCTCCGCTGCTGGGGGAGGAGGGGGTGAGTATTTGTGTTTCCCCCCCCAACCCCCCAGTGGACCCAAAGAGGGGGGAAACACAAAGGAGAAGGCCCCCGAGGGAGCGGAGCAGGAAGGTTTGTGTTTGTGTTTATGTTTTGTGTTTGTGTTTGTGTTTGTATTTGTATTTGTATTTGGTTCAGAGATTGATTGTCAAAAGTGGGGAGGGGTGGGAGTGGATGTGAAACCTCTGATGAAATATCTTGAATCGGTTTATTTTCATTTCATGTGCTTTTACTGACCCACGAGACAAGGCCGTGCTCTGAAACTACTCGGTTTTGTTTATTTTTGGGAGAAGAGGGAAGGAATGAGCGAAAAAGAGTGAATCAAGTAAACAAAGTAAGTGTAGAGGCAGGGATAAGATAGAAGGTGCAACAAACCCTTCTTAAATTTGTATTGACCTTTCTTTTCTTTCTGTTTTCTTCTTGTTTCTCTTTAGATTTGCTTGGTGTTTGGCTCTTCTTCCAAAACCCTTTCCCTTTTTTTGTCTCTGAAAGCAAAGAGGGAAAAGGAGTGCCACAGATCTGAAAAGAGAAAGAGAAAGAGAAAAAAATAAATAAATTTGGAAAAAAAATTGCACATCACCAAAACAAGGGGAAATGAACTTGGACAAAGCATTTGTTCGGAGCAACTACGCACCACACACAACCTATTGGGTGACATTTTAGCGAACAATCACACACACACACACACACACATACACACACACAATACCTGTCAAAAGGTGGCACATGAACGTTGTCCCAATCCTATGTAGGAGTAATTGAAAAAGAGGAGAATTACTAACTGTGTCAACCACTAATAACAATCAAAAAAATGAGACTAAAAAAACAGAGGGGGGGGAGGGGACAAGGGAGAAAGAAAAAACCTGTGTTGGGAAAATAGTTAATAATGTCCATAACATCAACCATCCCTTGAGCTCGAGCTCCTTGAGCAAAACTGTATCTAAAAAGAGGTGGCTGAGAAGGAGGAGAGAGGAAAGAGGAAAAAGAAAAAAAGAAAAAATATGTACCCAATTGTCAGAAGGTTCCTCTCACTGCTTCGAAGAAAAGAGGAAGTGGAAGAAGAAGAAGAAGAGGAAGAAGAGGAAGAGGAAGAAAAAGCCAAAAATCGTTCTCGTCTGAGCAAACTACGGATTGAGTTCATCAACACCTCTCTCATTGTCACTTCCAACCCCAGTCCTCCTCTACTGCCCCCCGCTCCTCTACTCCCATCTCTCTTTGGAATCTATGGGAAGAAGAAGAGAAATGAGGAAAGAGAGAAGAAACATAAAAGGAGAAGAGAGAGGGACCTGACTCTTTTCTGTGACTCCAATTGCAGAAAATAAAACAAAGTCTCTAGATAAAAAAGAGATGAAAAAAAGCTTTTTCTTCTTGTTCTTGTTCTTGTTCTTGTTCTTGTTCTTGTTCTTGTTCTTGTTCTTGTTCTTACTTTTTTTTCTCATTCTTTTTCTTTCTCATCCTCTTTACCTGAACTCTGGTGGATCATTCTCTCTCAAGAGTTCACAATCCCCTCCCTCCCCAGAGCAAAAACACTCAGTATTCCCTTGTTTGACAATATGAAAATACTCAAAAAGAGAAAACAAACAACCGACAACTTCACCTCCACTCCAATCAACTTGAAACACTTCCTTCAGTGCATGACTGCAGGTTGGGTTGTTGTTGTTGTTGTTGGTGGTGGTGTTGTTGTTGTTGTTGGTGTTGTTGTTGGTGTTGTTGTTGTTGTTGTTGTTGTTGTTGTTGTTGTTGTTGTTGTTGTTGTTGTTGTTGTTGTTGTTGTTGTTGTTGTTGTTGTTGTTGTTGTTGTTNATTGTTATTGTTATTGTTATTGTTATTGTTATTGTTATTGTTATTGTTATTGTTATTGTTATTGTTATTGTTATTGTTATTGTTATTGTTATTGTTGTTGTTGTTGCTGCTGCTGTTACTATCAAGCACCATTGCTTGAATTCCTTCTTCGGTTTCCTTTGTGGAGCTAAAATTCAAAAAAAATTCCAACGGATCACAAATGTGAAAAAGAAAGAGTTGCGGAGGACAAAAAGATATGTTCTAATTTTCATTCTTCGAAACATTTTTCGTTCTTCGAAAGATGTTGCTGCCAACCCTTTTCTTTTTGTAATCTTTTTGTAATCTTTTTGTTTTCTTTTTGTTTCCTTTTTGTTTTCTTTTTGTTTTTGTTTCAATACACAAGAACACCAACCATAACTTTCTTGAGCATATTTTCAGCATTCACCCAGCGATGTTTTTTGTCTGAAAATGAGCAGTGGTTAAATGGGAACAACAAAAAAAACAATGGCGACACCAAAACAAACCAAAGAGCGAGGTGCCATCTTTCCCAACCCCTTTCATGATTTCTTCCTTCCCGCCTGGATGAAAACGAATGTATTCTGTCACATCATAAACCTTCAAAAAACAAGAATTAATGAAAGGGAACAGACAATCAAATGAAAGAGTTACCTTCCCACGAAGAATCATCCAAGCGTCTTCCTCTGTGTTATGCTTCTTCACTTCTTCTTTGGGGATTTGATAAATTCTTCCTCCTTTATGAGAAGAGGAGAGGAGAGGAGGAGAGGAGAGGAGAGGAGAGGAGAGGAGAGGAGAGGAGAGGAGAGGAAAGGAAAGGAAAGGAAAGGAAAGGAAAGGAAAGGAAAGGAAAGGAAAGGAAAG